>CM076574.1:276632379-276741564 GCA_034641835.2 Pinus albicaulis | reverse complement strand
TTAAATTCAAAAAATAAAAAAACAAAACAAAACGAAAAATTAAAAAAAAATACAAAAAAACAAACAAACAAACAAAATTCAATACTTACCTTAAACCCTTGTTTATGTGACTGCAAAATTTCACCTTAGGGTTTAACTCCCTCTACCACTTCACAATTAGGGTTTTTCATTTTAGGAATTTTAGATTTAATGATTTGGTATAGTTATGACATACAGGGCGTTTAACATGTAAAGTAGGAGGATCACTTTTTGAATTAGATCCAAACCCTGTCGGACCTGTATGTTTTTTTAATAAAATGGCATATGTTTCATGGTTTGCTAATGTAATATAACACATTGGTGTGCCCAGTGTAATACAATGCACCGGTGTATTATAACCCTGTTGGCTATGTCCAATCTGTTTATCGGTGCTCCTAGTGTAATATAACGCACTGACACGCCTCTGCCAAATAGAATTATTAAGTCATTATAGTGCTTTTAACATTACAAATTGCACCGTCATAATTTAAAATTATTAAAAAAAAAAAACATTTTCGCTGACAGTGTTGAACAATTAAACGTCTAGTGTGTTTAATGGCTTAAATCCACCGATGCATTCATTCAAATAAATGTATCGATTATCATAGCTCTTTTTGGATGAAATTTATTTTATTTATGTATAAAATTTATTTAATGGATTTTATATTGAATAATACAGGTTGTATATTGATAAAAAAATGTCTAAGAATGTGTCGAGTAACAAAAATATTGATCGACTAAATGATAACACATCGAAAAAAGTAAAGAAGGCAAGTTTTTTGTAAATTCTTTAAAAAATTGATATGTTTGAACTATATGTAATTTTAACTAATATGTATTGGTTAATGTGTGTCATCTAGGGCCACAAAATGAAGAATGACGATAATATTACTTCTAATGTAGGTGCAGAAGAGTGTAAAAACCTAATAGAAAAATTGTAGAAGGATGAATCAAGTGAATGAAAAAATACTATCCAATATGAGTTTTTTTTGTTTTTTTTTTTAATTTTTATTAATAATTTACTTAATAATATTATATAACACGTTTCAAACAATTTATTAAATCATATATTTTTAATGTTCTACAGGGAGCAACAACGAAGGAAAATATCAATGTCATTCTAAGAAAAGAAAATTTATAGAACATGCAAATGATGATGAATTGGTCCTTAGCTCACAAGGAGTGGTGTTGGAGGTTAATGAAAGGGGGGAATATTTTATAAAACTATAAGGAATATAGTGGAATGAACATATAAAGATACTCTCCACTTACAATACAAAATTCGATCAAATGATTCCAAGAACCAAATTCTATCGAAACTACAGGAAGCGTTTCCAGAGCAATAGTTAATGAGACATGTGAGACTTGCAATAGAAAAAAACATAAAACAACAAAAAAGAATCACTCAAAAGGTAATATTCATAATCAAAATTAATTTGTAGAATTATATGTATATATTACTATATTTATTTTTATAATCAATATAAAAATAGTTTATTACTTTTTTCAGGAATATTAAGAAAATCCCAAAGGATCAACGAGCTGATATGCGAAACATGCCAGTATCAATGTCCATAAACATGTATAAGGAGATGGTCAAAGAAATGGACATAATTGCATCATAAAAGGAGACATATCAACAACAACGTGCTTCAAATGAATGTAATCATGATTGAATTTGTACATATAGAAAAAATAATTTAGCATTTTAAATTAATTTTCAAGTATTTTCTTGCAGAAAAGACAATAAAATGAAACTGATTAAGCACATAAAATAGGGCAAAAATGGAGAAAAAGGTTGATATCAAAGTTTGTGAATAACTGTTAATATTTCCTTATAACAACTCAAGGTTTCATTTTTGTATATTTAAGTTGATTTACATAAACCATCCTTGAATGTCTTCAAATAGGTGCTAACATACAAATAAGAGTTATCGGAATAATTGATTGAAATTGGGTTAAATATGGGTTGTGAATATATGTTGGTATATCAAAAATTAATTGTGGAATTTTTAAGTATCTATGTTGTTTTAATTCTATGGGTTTATAATTAATAGAGAAAAAAAATCATTTATATTAAATAGATGATTTATAATGTGGTTTTAAACATGCAGGAAACAAAGTATGGAACTATGCCAACATAAGACCTGTTGCAACAAGGCATGAGGTTGGTTTTGAAACCATGTGTACAGTTTATGAGTCACTTCTTTATATGGTACATTGTTATTCTATTTACATTAATGTATATTATTTATTTCAATTTTCATTATTTTCACCAATGTAGATACACCCATTACACTTTATTTTTATGTTTTCAAATGAAACAAGATCAAGAAGATGAAAACAATCGATGAAATTAAAAAAAAAACATTCTTCCAAATAACCCAAGTCATGGAAGTAACTCTATCACTAACGGTAGTTCCAGCAAAGAATGATTCAATCTATTTGGATATCAATGCAACCTGTTGTATTTTTTGCAAGAATTGTCTGTGAAAACCACGCATTTTGTTTAATGTAATGCACATAGTGTTCCAATTGAAAGACTGGGGGTTACCAATAACAATCCCATTTTGTATGACAAGGAGCCTCTTATTGATATATAATAAAATACATTTTAATTTATTCTATTATGTTATCCAATTTTGTTGTGAAATGTTACACCACTGATTAAATATATGGATGATTAAATATTATAATGAAGATATGTGAAATCTGATAATATAACACATTAATCCAAACATCATATACAAATTCATTAATCAAATTTTAATTTATATTAATATTTTTATAAGATATATGTCAGTTTTTCGATGAATAATGGATTTAAAATATTAGAATAATTGCACTGTCGTAGGTTAATGTTTCCAAAAAAGAGAAAATATCATACAAAAAATCAATATGTCCATAAAATAACATGCATCAGTGCATTATGTTATATAAAAGCACCGTTACGACATATTTTTGCATGACTAGTGCATTTTCGAAAAATGATAGCACCGGGTCGTTTAGTTCTTCAAGCACCGGTATTGTTTGAAATTAACACCTCGGTGCATTGTAATTTTTAAAGCACCATTGCTTTCATAGAACTAACACCTTGGTGCTACAAAATATTATTTTCATCCCCAGTGCATTATTAAAATTAACATCACTAGATGTTTTATATCCTTAGCGCACTGGTTCGTTTATACAAATCATACGCATCGGCGTTGTGAGTTTAAATAAAAGCACCGAGTCTGCAATATTTTCTGGCTTGCCTGGGTGTCGTTCCTTAAAAGAATTCCCTGGGGCGTTTTTTGATATGTACGCACTAGAGAAGTATACATTTTAGGCACTAGTGTTCTTTGCATTCAATGCCTTTGTGATTTTAGCTATGTATGTAGCCCCTATGATTTTATATATGTAGTGCACCAGTGCTACTTGTTCCATGAAGCGCACAACTAAAAACAATATGCTAAAACCTCTTATCACCCATATTTTTTTAGTTGTGATGAAGTTTTGTTATAATCTCTAGTAAAACATCTGTTATCGCAAACGGATTTTTTAGTGGATGTTTTTTGAAAAAAATTTCCAATTTTATAATGCTAAAAACCTCCATTATAACCTCCGCTAGAATTCAATTTCCTTGTAGTGCATGCTAATTTAGGTTCCTATTTGTACATAACCACATGTCCATACTACATGAGAAATCCACTGAGTCCTTATTTGCAATAATTTGTACAAGTTAAAAAATATTTATCTATATCTATAATATTTAATATTGGTGCATTAATCAAAATAATATTGCTTCACATTCCACTGACCCTAAAAGTCAGGTTCCCTTTTCTCTAGTGAAGTGATTGAATGACAAATCTTTGAAAATCCTTGTATCAATCTCTAGGAGATTTTGGTCAATCCCATGAATGACCTTTCTTCTAACACATTATAAGGTGTGGGGCAATCCATGATTCCTTTAATTTCTTAGGGCCAAATGAAAATTCTCCTTCTGAGATCACCTGACCTGATTAATGGATCTACCTCTGAAATAAATGTCACTTGTTGTACTTAACATACAATTGATGTTATTTTTACACATACAGTACTAAATTGAGGTGTTTATTGTGATATTCCTTCGTATTTAAATAAATTAGGATGTTTTCAATGAGAAAAAAAAACATTTCCATGTACTTACAAATGATATTATTCATTAGGAACATAAATGTATTTGGTGCATTGGTAGTCCCAAATGGAACCACTATAAAATAGTCTCATACATAGACTTAAAATTGGTCTTGTAAATATCCTTATCCATTATATTAACTTGTTATAAAAAAACATCAAAAATATATTCGAGAAAATTATGGCTTCTCTTATCTAATCGAAGAGGTTATTGATCCTAGGCAATGGATATTTGTTCTTAAGGGTCATATTGTTTAGCTACCTATAGTAAATGCATGACTTGAGTTTTCCACCTTTTTTCTTAACAAACAATGTTGGTTCTTGGTCCCATGGAGACACACTAGGCCTGATATACCATTTTTCCAACATCTCCTTCAATTATGTATTCAATTCCACCAACTCAGGTGTCCTCATCCTATAGGGTACCTTAGATGCATACACCATTCTAGCAAGATCTCTATTGAGAAATCGATATCTTGTTTGGGAGTTAATATTGGAATTTCCTATAGAAACACATACCTATATTATTTTAATATTGAATAGTCCTCAATTTCCATCTTTTGATTTTTTGTTCAATGCAATATTTGTATGGCATACATTGGGCATCCATTCCTATAATGTTCTTTTAGCTATTGTGTTGAAATGTGCCTTATTGACACAAGTTTTTGTATGCCCTATAGGATACTTTTATTTCATTCGTCGTCCTCACATTCCAAGGTTTTGGTGAGAAATATCTTTTGAATCCATCACATAGGTAATTTGTAGATCAACATTTCGTACCATCAAATGTGATTCATCATCAGGATCAAGAATGGTGAAAAGTTGATCTAATGAGAGAGAATAAATAGGATACAATATAATCCTATTTATTCCCTCTAAGAGAACCAATTTTTCAACGTTCTTGATCCCAATGATGAGTCCCATTTGTTTCTCTGGAATGTTGATCTACAAACTACCTATGTGATGGATACAGAAGATATTTTTTCAATTTGTTTTTTATTTATTCCATATAAGTATATTAGTTTTTCACCATTATTAGTCCTAATGATGAACCACATTTGATGATTCAAAATTTTGATCTACCAACTACATACAGGATGGATATAGAATATATTTATTTAGTTTGTTTCCTATTTATTATGTTTGAACATATGAATTTTTCACCATTCTTGATCCTTTTGATCAACCTCATTGGATGGTCTAAAACATTTATCTACAAAGTATTTATATGATGGACCATAAAGGTATTTGTTTAGCTTGTTTCCTATTTATTACCTCTGATCTAATCAATTTTTCACCATTCTTGATCCTAATAATGGACCACTTTTGATGATATGAAATTTCAATCTAAAAACTACCTATGTAACAAATCTAGAAGATATTTATTCAATTTATTTCCTATTTTTTCCTCTGAGAAGATAATAATTTCACAATTCGTGACACTAATGATGGAACACATTTAATTGTTTGAAATGTTAATCCACAAACTATCTATGTGATATATCTAGAAGATATTTGTTCAGTTGTTTCCTATTTATTCCCTTCAAGAAGATTAGTTTCTCACCATTCCTAATCCTAATGATGGACCACATTTGATGGTTTGAAACATAAATATATGTGATGGATTCAAATGATATTGTTTAATCTGTTTTCTATTTATTCCATTTAATCATATCAATTTTATACCATTTTTTATCTTGATGATGGACCACATTTGATAGTATGAATATTATATCTAGAAACTACTTCTGCAATGGATCTAGAAGATATTTCTCACCATAAATCTAATCATAAAAGTCTTAGATCCGAGATACTCCAAGGTTTTGCTAAAATAGTCCAATTTAACTTTAATGCTACCAACCAGTCCATACCAATCATTATATCATATGACCCTAGGTATCACCTTTAATGTGTTTTGGGTGTGTATCCCACTCATCTCAAACTTGCATGCTTTGATCACCTCGGTCACTTTCCTCTTGGTTCATGTATGTTATGAGCTATATGTCTTAAAAATGATAATAATCCAATAATTGTAGTCCACTTCAAAGGGAAAACCTCCTTTTACAATGAATACAATGTATAAGACAATATTTGATGAATCTAAGACTAAGTCTCCTTTTCATGTGTGTGTGTGTGTGTAGAGATAGAGAGAGAGAGAGGGTACAATGAAAGTTTCTAGACGAAACAAAAATATAACAATATAAATGTAATGACCCAATATCTAGGATTTAATAAGGGGCTTTAGGGTTAACATGAGACAAATTTTTGGATTAACACCCTCCCCTTCAAACAAGTATATTCCTTAGTGCTTGAAAAACTGTGGGTGTTTCTACATGAACAACCGATCGTCCCATGTTGCCTCTTCCACTAGTAGGCTCTTTAATTTGTTGACGTAATCAATAATTTATTGTTTTCTTAGTTGTTTAATCCATATTTCCAATAATATTTTTTTTGGATCATTTGGCTTGACCCAGGTTTGATTTATGTTGTGCACCAACAAAACCCTTGATCACCAGCACTTTCGGAAACGACCTGCAAGCACATCCCAGTCTCACCTGAGGTGAATTATGGGTGTTTGTAGAACCATGTTTCTGTAGCATTGAGGGATTGTGAAATTTGGCTAATCTATTGTGTTTCTTTTATCATTTAACATGTATAAAATTACTCTAATGTATAAAACCCTTCACTTACTTCGATACATTCAATAGAACACATTATACAACATCATAAACTACACTGTTATAATACAGAACTGTAACAACTACTTCGCAACAACTGATATTAAGAAAATAGACAAGAAACACATAAGAACACAAAATATCTTCACAAAACTTATACTTCTTTAATATAATTGATCTTTCAAGTACAATCATCTCTCTGGCCTATGCACACAGCTGCAGGTGTTCTGCAGACAAAGCTACAAACTCTTCCAAGGTCTTTGCATACTCATCTGTAGAGCCTTTCCTTTGCTACAAAATACATATACAAAACTAGTCTGTAACCATAGAAATTACAATCGGTATTGACTGAATTCTAACATATCATTAAATTCCTTTATATAACATTACATCGACACAACACCATGGTCCGAATACCACGGTCTAAGCAAAATACGACCCAAACTTGTTACAAAAGGGAGGGGCTTCAACCCACTCTAAATTCCCTAATATGTTGCACGGTATATCCAAAATGCCTTGTTGTGCAGTATACTTCGAGCTCTGCTCCTCAAAATGTGGATATTTGACCAAAATTGAGGCCAAGTTGGGTTGTGCCCAACAGTTTCTAATTATAGTATTATTTTCCCTTCTTCATTTATCTCTGTTAAAATAGCTTGGACTAGGATTGTATCACTAATTATCTTCTTTAAGCAATAAACCTAGAATATTATACATAAACATGAATATAGATCCAACTCTAGTGTTTAATCCATACTTCCAATCTTATCCAACACCTTATAGGGGCTATAATACCTCAATTCTAATTCATTTTGCTTCTTTTGTTGCTTGAGGGAAATCTATTTATATGGTTGTAGCCTCACAAATACCCAATCTCCCACTTCAATTTACCTTTCACTGAGATGTTGAGTAGCTTATTGTTTCATCATATTTTGTGCTCTAACCAATTTTTCCTTTGATAGTTCAAGAACCTTTTGTTGATGCCTTATGTGGTCCTCCACTACTTGAACCTTTATAATCCATTTCAAGGGTGATGTGATAGATTGAGTATGATATCTAGAAAGTTTCGTAAATGAGGGAATTTTTTATGAAGTATGGACAGAAGTTATGACACCCCTTTCATTGCCCCAAAATTTTTAATGTAATTAACAACATATAATGATGGGGTGCCAACATTGATATTATGATTTCAAACTATACTATATGATGTAATTTTTATTTTTATTAATAAAAATCCTAGATTTGAATATGGGGGCAACCAATAGATTAAGGTGCCTTGGGGAGGAGGAAAAATTAACTTCAGAGGAAAAAATAAAATTGGGTGAATATTTCTCTTTGATGTGATGGTTAGTCCTCCCAAGAAGATAAAAGGTTCGGAATATGAAGGGTTAAGGTGTGATTGTAAAAATAAGAGGGAGGAGGAATCAATGGGTTCTTCTGCTTGGTTCTTAAGCTTATAGTTATTCTCTATTCTTGAATGTTTACCCATTGGTTGCTCCTCCCTCTTATTTTTACAATCACACTTTAACCCTTCAATGGGTTCTTAATACCATCCAGGGAGTAATCAATAAGAAGTATTGAGTACAGGAAAGTATTAAAGTTTTAAATTATTACTTATGCATGCATGTGTAATTATGTGAAATTATTTTGATAAATATATGGAGACACTGATGTTACTTGAAGAATGACTTTATTTTGATGTAGCAACATAAACATGCAAGATGCTGACTAGATTCCCTAAAGCAGCCCAACAGATTTGCAAAAGTCTATGGCCAAGTGATGCAGCCATAACTATGAGTGGGAATCTCTTAACTTATATATTGCTATTTTTAATACTTTTCTTTAATGTTTTGAGAATATTTCATATTCTAATGAATAAGAGCATAGGCATGATAAAAATACAAGAGATGAAATAGTTCAAAGATGCATGTCCATTAAATAGATATTAAATAATGATATGCTATGTTGTAACTCCTAGAGACAACCTTGAGATGTTAAATACCATTGCCTAGGACATCTTAAGACAAGAGGATTCGAAGATAATGTTGCAAGCTAATAGGGAGGAACCTCTTGTTATGAAATTATGATTAAACCTTTTGATATAGGTCCAAGATATCAGAGATAGAATACTAACAAGAATGACATCCAGTTGCGCAGCATAAGGATCTATAAGCATAAATTAGAAGTAGTCATGGAAATGAACCGTTCTAAGATGGGCCAAACATAAGACCAGCAAACAGTGACCAAGATAAATTAATATGAGCAACGATGGAAGAACATGAGGAAAATATCAGAGCAGGGTAGGCTTATACAACATAAGAATCCATCCTCCACTAATACAAGAAGAACAGTGGCATGTGAATAGAACTTGGAACATAAACCGCGCCTCGAGCCATATTTAAAATGTTACAGACAAGAAGATATGAGTATCATTCACAATAAATTCATATCTAACAAATTTTAACATTCGCATTCCAAAAGCTACGATAACAGGAGAATGATGAAAACACAATGAACATTTATATTTAAACATTGCTGAGAAAATAGTTAATGTTACTCATCTCATTTGGAATCCACAACAACAATAAAAAAGCTTCATTTCTTATTCCCGAAGGGGTATTCAGACATATACTAGAAGATGATCTCAAAACCTTACAAAAGAGGGAATTCACAATGAACATCTTCTTCTCTAAAAATCCAGAACCTTTCCTTCTTCTCCCATTTCATCTTTTATAGATACATAGGTGAGCTTCAAGAGAAGATATTTTCAAAACAAAATATTCTCTGAGGATATTTTATATTCATGGTCTCTATCAACAAAAATGAAATTGATGATGAGAAAAAACGACCTCTCATAATATACAACCTGGCCTGACAAAGGCCCTAATTAAAACATAACAGTAAATGAAACAATAAAGGGTACACAGGGTGAAATCAAGATTTCACCCAGTAATTCATAAAAATAGAAGTAAATAGATTGCCTGGGGAAAATCATGAGTGTTATTTGTGATGGTGTTGAGGTGTGCTTGATGGATACTGATGTGGCCAAGCTGATGACGAAGATGACCTTGTTTTGCGACTAGAGGGAGGTAGAGACTGAGCAGTAGATGACGATACCGAAGTGCTAGCGTATTCACCACATTTCTGCCACATTGTCTCGCCTGGAGCTGGCATAGTGAAAAACGTCTCAACCAATGCATGTATATCTGTGAGTTCAGTACAGTCTACCCGAACAACTAAAAATTGTCTAACATGGCAGAGGAGGAAGAATTCCTTTCTTAGAGCGGCTATGATGGTATCTGCCTTCAGGCGGGAAATTTTTTTCCAGGGGCAAGTTGGCATCGTTCATGAGCTCTGACACTTTCTTCTCATAATTCGTTAGCTTGGAGAATATGGAGGTTTGTGGGTGCCAGCATGATGGGAGGCCTGCCTCCACTAACTTTTTCCACCCACGGTCGAACTTCTCGACTCCAATTGACAGCAATTTCAAACAACCTAATGCATTTGCACGAGCGTTTTCCCTCTCAATTTCCCTTCTGATCTCCATTACCCTTTGGAATTGATCAGCGATTCCTTGTGGTTGCAGTTCTTCTAGACCCAGTTCATTTAGATGTCGAATATACCTATTAGCCATTGCGGCCTTTGCTTCCCCTTCCATTCGCCCTTCCTTCAACTGTGCTTCAAATAAGCGAACCGCAAGCTTCTTATTGTCAACAAGGGTGAGGTAGTTCCAATGTTGTCTGATCTCTGCCATTATATCGGTCCAAATTAGGCGTCTGGCTTCCAGGAGTGTCACATTTCCCTTCATCCAAGTGGTCAAATATTTGATGGTCTTGTCTTGTACCTGTTTCTCTCTTTGCAATTTTTGGACCTCGGCCTCTAAGGCCATTACCACTTTCTGATTTGTCGCCAACGTAGCTTCCATCTCCTATAATCTTTAGCGATCTATTCGTGCTTCATTTTTTGAAACCTTTAAGTCTGACAGGGCCTTAGTCAGTTGTTCCGGGGTGGTTCTGGGCTCATTGGATGTCGGGGCTATGCACACATGTTGGTCCCATTTCTCTTGTAAGTCCGACAATCCCTATTTCAGACTTGTAATCTCTGCGATCTTCTGATAATTTCCCCCCTACTCCTTAGCCGATGAATCAACAAGAGTCGATTTATCCTTTTCCACCTGGATTAATTCGTCCATTTTCACATGCTCGCCTCTGGGTATATTTAACTTCTTCTTGAGCTCAGAATTCTTTGTTTCCATATCAGTTATGAGCTTCTGCCGAACTACATCCTTGTCGGCCCCTTTGTCCTCTATTGCTTTCCTCAGAGTTTCTAGCTGGTTATTTATCACTCTGGCACTAGCTCTCTCCCTCTTCTGATTTTCTAGCACTGAGGCATGTTTCTCCTCGATTTTCCTCAAGGCGAGTGCGAGTTTCACCACCTCATATCGCAACATGTCTCTGACACATTTGTGCAAGCCAAGCTCATCCGTCAATGGGATATTTCCCAAGTTCAAGGCGATCTCCAGGGCTCGGTAATGGCTCCCATTGGCCAAGGGCTGCAACGCTGCCTGTGTAATAGAAAATATTTGTTCCTTGTCCATGTCCAACTCAGTAGTAAGTCGAGTATGATATTTATCTACGAACCTGGACAATTCAGTCCTTAGAATCTCCAGTGTGGTCCTATTTCAGGTGTTAATTTCCTCCCTTACCTCTACTCTATTGACTGAGACTGCCTGTGATAGCCCAGAAGGATCCGACGAAGAGGCATCATCGAAAGTAACCATGAAACCTGCCTTGTTTCTGTCAAGCAAACCATATCGGGAAAACTCTTCCTGTGGTGGCTCTTCCCATACCATATCTGGTCCTTTTATCCTTTGTTTCTTATAGGGATAGGATCCCTCGTCCATGTGTATGCCCTCTTGACTTCCTTAGCACCTACCTCACCTGCTTGTCTTTTGTTTTCTGTCTCTGCGGATTCATTATCACCCCTCCCTTCTGCGGCTGAAGACTCAGCCTCCATCTGCATATCCAAATTCCATGTATCAAGGTTAGCTCTCCACTCGATGAAGGGCCTAGTCTCATGTACATAAGCAGTCGATTTTATTTTCCTTTTCCTATTGGAAATGACTCCTTTCGAGTCATAAGGCCAAAATTTTCCTTGTAGTAGGTGAATTCCTTGAAGCAACGTTTCTACTGTGGAGAGGGTGTGCCTCAAATTTATGGTGAAGGGGCCAACAAAAGTTCGGAGTTTGAGGATATATCCTTTCTTCGCATGCACGAAGTGGATCTGGTCAGCCTTCAGGGTTTTATGGATAAACTTAAGGGAAAATATTTGCATAGCTGGAAACACTGGCAAATGGTAGGGAGGTACTTTCGTGCCATAAACCCTAATTTCGGTGTAATAATCATACAGGTACCAGTCCCCTGTGCTATCTTCTTCATCGAATTGCAACCAGTCCTTCTGCTCAGGAAAAATTCTAGGCAGAGGATTTTCATGTATTATGGTATAGGATATGGACATGAATTCATTTAAAATCCTTGTATACCCCCTCCCCCCAAGTTTTTGACGAACGGAAACGTTCCACTCAAAGATAGTTCTTGGCTGGGCGTTTGTTCTGGAGAGTTTCTCTAGGTAGGGGCTCTCAAACTTATCAGCGTGTTCAAATAAGAATAGGTGAAATACTAGAGAACAAAACCTGAAAGACCCAGTAGAGGGAAATTCCTAAAACTGGGTTTGAATAGTAGAAGATAGGAAAACTAGGATATTCAGAAGCGTACCCTTTGCATCATGAGCCATAGGAGAGTTATACATTCTTTTTACACTCACTCGACTTCTTTAAGACCTAACAACCTAGAAATGAGAGCGAGGACCGGCTTCACATTGTCTCTGAAAGTAGATAAAGGGACAACATCTGAAGGTGGAAGAGTTTTCAGGCGAGAATCTGAGAGGAGGATAAGAAAGTTTCTTTGTTGCTCCCAAGGTAATTTTAAGAATTGGCGGGAAAGGGACAACTCAGAGAAATTTACATAATTTTGACTGTGAGGAAAACGGAGGGCTTTCTTTATGAGTTCAGGCGATATGCGGAAAATCTTATTTCCTTGAGCAAACAAGAACAATTCCCTGCACTCGTCATAAGCTTCACCGAGCCAAATAATGAATTCGGGAACTAGGCAAGTGGTTGGGGAAATTTGGTAGTATAGACTAGACCCAACTACTTTGAAACTGTCTTGACCCTTTAAATGACTCTCGAATAGCTCAGGTCTCATGCGAAATATGCTGAAAGGGTAGAACGGGTCGTGAATTCATGCATGGGCATCGATAAGGGGTTCAGGTCCAGGGACAGCCCTAGCCTTGTCGGCTTGTGGGGTTTCGGATTCGGAATTTCTGGACTTATTTTTCCCATGACCATTTTAAAAACAAAAATAGAAGGAAAACGGTGAGGCGGAGGAACAACTAAATACCTGCAAACTGTGAGGAAACCCGAGGGGAAAATGACATGGGGATTGAAAACGACCTGATACAGGAGTTCAACCTTCGTTGCATGACAAATTCGTAAAAAAAAAAAAATTTACCAAGTCTGGGAGTAAAACGAGATTAATTCGGACATAGATTCGTAGAATATGAGGCGAGGACGACAACTGTAGGGCAGACGTCATGAGGACGTCGACAGTGGGACACATGGCGGTAGGTTATTGGCTTTTGGGAGTCGGTTGGGTGAGAGCCACGTGTCGGGTTAAAGCATGTACCAGTTTCATACTGCCTTCCCTATACTTTCATTACCTTTATTTACATGTGACAAATGCCATTCTTGATGGGCACATGTTATAACTCTGGCGGGGGTTCATGAGGGCCTCCTGCTATAGTCTACCACCCCGGGGAATGTTTATGATTGGTCTGCCACCGGGTGACGTCACCTCCTCTGGGGGGTAAGCCTTCCCATCCTTCCGCCTTTCTTTTTTACCCCCGGAACACCCCGCTCATACTCCCTTCTTTGGTGCCTCCGCCCTATGGAACGCAGCTTTCTCATTAAACTGTGTTGTGCCATCAAGTTTCCTATCTGCACCCATGCATTAGGGAATTTTCCTGTCCAAGCTTCTTCCAAATTTGTTACCTGCCATCCTCGTGGACTTCTTCTTCCTTATTTGGGCTGCTCTTTTTCCTTGGTGTAAGGGCTAGTGAAACAAAATTGGCTCCACCTAGGGACGGCACGCTTGTCCTCGAGCGTGTCGAGAACTTCGCAGACCCTTCAAAATTTTCAAGCACTCCTATGATGAAACAGTCAGCAAAATTAAATGTGAAAACAGCAAGTATATACACTATATACAGTAGACCTCTAAGGCCCTTTGTCAGTATTGAAATTATGGTTTCAAGAATTTCCCGTTTACGAGCGTTTTGATCAAATCACCTTCTAGATTTTCCAATACAAAGGTATTGTTACCTTTTACTTCGACAATATTAAATGGCCCGAACCACAAGGGGTCAAACTTCCCATGCTTACCTTTATCTTCTCTCTTGATATCCCATCTTAGTACCAGGTCCCCTTCTTGCATTTATTTATCTTTCACATGTTGATCAAACAGACCCTTCATTTTCTCCTGATATTCGGATAGCCTGCTATTTACTTGGTTCTGAGTCTCCTCCAACTCGACTAGCTAGTTCATTCTCCTAGTAAGGTCGTTTGGTTCTTCTTGACTGTCGTGGAGAAACCTGGCGACAGGTAAGGCAAGTTGAATTGGAAAAACTGCTGCTCGGCCACAAATAAGTTCATAAGGGGACTTACCTGTAGACCTTTTATTCGTAATTTGGTTTTCCCAGAGTGAAAATTTTAGCTGTGAATCCCAGTTCTTCTGATTGTCGCTTATAGCTTTCTTCATTTCTCTTACCAAAGTTTTATTAGAAGACTCGGCCAAGTCGTTCCCCTGAGGGAAATGGGCTATGGAAGTCCCCAAAGTGATATTATATTGCTGGCAGAAGTTGATAAACTTGGTGGATTTGAAATCTTGGGCATTGTCTCTGACAATCTTAGCCAGGCAACCAAATCTTCATATGATATTCTCCTCCATAAACTTGATCATGACCGCATCAATAGCATTTCTTGCAGGTATCGCCTCTATCCATTTTTTGAAGTAGTCAGTGGTTATCAGAATCCACTTATGCTAACCACTTGATGCAGCGTGGATTTCTCTAATAAAGTCGATGCCCCGTTGTTGGAAAGGTTCTTCAATATGTACTAGTATCATTGGCATGGGAGAAAATTTCTATTTTTTTGCAAACCTTTGGCATTTCTCACACGCCCGAACCTGAGTATGTACATCTTTGAACAGCTAAGGCCAGAAGAAACCAGCCTTTAGTATCTTATGATCAGTGGACCTCCAACTGTAATGTCCCCCACAAATACCTTTGTGAAATTCAGCCATGACCTCTTCCACCTCTGACTCTATAAGACATAAGAGTAGGATTCCTGAAGGATCCTTCCATTATAGTCGGCCATTAGCTACAATGTATTTCTGATATTTTAGCCTCAGAGTTCGATACTTTGTCTTGTCAAAGTTTAAGGGACACCTAAGAGTTAGAAGATATTCTATAATATCTTTATACCAAGTACTGAGAAGATACTTCATGTGTGTTTTTTGTATTGTGGTCTCTATTCTGGGTTGTTCCTCCTCGTCTTGAGGTATCTCTCCTCCTTCCATGGTTAAGTTAATGCCCAGGGCTTGACAATTTGCCTCGGACAAGATTTTTGCTAACCCTTGTCCTTTAATGAGCTTGGTGGGATAGATGTCCAGTTCGTATTCTTGAATCTTGGAAATCCATTTGCCTCTTTTGCTTTCACTATATCCCTGGATCAGGGTATCTTTCACCGCGGCAGTGGGAAAAAAAGCAGTTACTACATACTACAGCACATACATCTGAAAAGCCTTCAGGGACTTAACTAGGGCATACACCTGCTTCCCAAGAATATTATATTTCATCTCTGCATCTTGTAATACTTGGTTGAATAAAGCAATGGGCTGCTCATACCCGTCTATGTTTTTCTGCAGTAACACTGCAGCTATTGTGTGTGGACACGCAAATGAGAATATCTTAAATGGCCTACCATAGTCAGGTCCATAAAATACAGGGGCTTCTGTGAAATCACTTTTAATTCTATTGAAGGCCTCTCATGATTCTGTTTTCCATTTGACTTCGTTGTTTTTCCTCAGCATCTCAGTGATGTGTCGAACTATTTCAGCATAGTTCAGAATAAATCTCCTTAGGAAATTTATGCATCCCAAGAACACCTGGACCTCCTTTTTATTCCGAGGTAGTGATATGGCATTGATTACCTCTTCTCTTTTGGGTTCAATCTTCACCCCTTCTTTTGTTACAATATGTCCCAGTAATTTTCCTTCCTCTAAAGCAAACATGGACTTTTGAGGATTTAGTGATAGACCATACCTGCGGCATTTATCAACAGTTCGGCGCAGCTGCTCAATATGTTCAGCATCATTCTTTGAAAACATGGTGATATCGTCCAAGTATATCACCACAAGCTTGTCCTGCTCCCCGACAAATGCAATATCCATCGCTCGCTGGAAAGTAGCTCCTACGTTTATTAGGTTGAATGGCATTCGGGCATACATGAACGTTCCCCATGGAGTAGTGAATGTCATTTTCTTTTGATCTTCAGGGAGGACTGCCACCTGATTATACCCGGAGAAACCATCCATCATTGACATCCGAGAGGATCCCACCACCTTCTGTAATATGTGATCCATCTTGGGGAGAGGGTAGTTATCTTTGAGAGATGCCTTGTTCAGATTCCTAAAGTCTACACACAGCCTTATCTCCCCATTCTTCTTTCTGACCAGGACCAGTTTTGCCACCCATTCAGAGTATCTCAAAGGAACTATGATCTTGGCCTTCAACAACTTTTTGATTTATTTTTTGACGGAGGGAAGTAGTAGTGGATTAATCTGTCTTAATTTTTTCTTATGGGGCTTAGCATCCCCTCTGAGCAGGATCTTATGTTGTATGATTTCCACATCAAATTTTTTTAGGTCTTGGTATGACCAAGCGAAAACATCTCTATAATATTGAAATAACTAGAAATATTGATATTTATACTCCTCTCAGACTCCTTTAGACAGTTTTACAATTTTTGGATCTCCCTCTATCCCAATATTTATGTCATCCACCTGCTCTTCTTGAGTCAATTTATTTGGACTAATAGGGACGTCATTCTTGTCGAATAATATTTCCAAGGGCACAAGGCCTCTGGGTATAACATTCTCCTTTAATTGTAGTACCCGGTGTCCTGCCATTGTCTCTTCCCACTTATTCTGAGGTTACTCTTCAATTTCCTCCTCTACAGCATCGATGACCAAGCTAGGGAATTCTTCAATGGTCTCTATAAATCATTTCACTTTCTCCTCGTCCTAAAACACTTGCCAGTGTTTGACGTTATCTGGGATAGAGGGACGGTAATGCACTTCCACCTCGTATCTGAGGAGCGGGTTCTGTGGTGGACGAAAATTACTTGTTGCTACGGCAAGGGAATCAACCATCCTATTCTGATCTCTCGGAATGAATTGTATGTTAAAAGATAGGAATAAATTCTCCACTAGGTCCCATACTTCATTTCGGTAAGCTCTTAGCCGAGTGTGTTTAGCCTGGCATTGATTCTTGATCTGCCTTACCACTAGTTTTGAATCTCTGAAGAATTTGAGGCTCTGAATGTTCATGTTCTTGTCTATTTGCGGCCCCAAGTGCAGTGCTTCATATTCTACCACATTATTTGTAGCTTCATACTCTAGCTTAAAATAAAAGGGGACCAACTCTCCCGTAGGTGAGATCAGAAGGACTCCAGCTCTATTTCCTTCCCTTGAATTTGCCTCATCAAAGTGAAGGGTCCATATACCCTTATGTTCCTTACTTGCAGATTTTTCTAGTTTCAAAGGATTGAATGTTGCCTCCTATAGAAAATCCTCATCCTCCTCCAGCATCAGACGGTAAAACTCTCCTTCTTTGTTATACATTGGGGAATTAACTGAGCCATCGGCTCTATTCACCATCTTCACAAATCTAGTTTCCCTACATAACCTCCTTTCTTGTCCACCAAATACCAGGATGGTAGCGTAGGTGAGGTCAAGTTTAATTGACCCACCTATCTTTGTCCCCCATGACCTGGACAATAGCATCCCAAATCGGGCTAGAATATCAGTAACCACGATTTCCATGACTACACTCTTGGTAGGGATCTGAACCAAGTTCACCACCAAGTCTTTAATCATTCCCAAACATTTTACCCTTTTGGAATCAAAATAATAAAGATCTTTGTATGGGCGAGTGATTTGCAATCCTAATTGCTCCATGACTGACAAAGGTAACAAGTTATGTGAGGCCCCTAAGTCCAACATGCAATTGTGAAGCAGTAAATCATGGATGACCAGGGATACATAAAACAGTGGGGTTGTTGAGTCTAACTCTTTGACATGTGGGCCAAAGACTACCATTGGTCTTTCTTCCTGAAGGTTAAGACTATATGAGGGAAGGGTTACTCCATGAGGGAGCATAAATTGCGACACCTGAGCCTTGTAAGAAGGCTGCTTCAAGAGCTCAACTAAGGGAACATGGATTTTCACTTTCTCTAATTCTTTTTGGAGGTTAAAGACAGCAGGTATCTTTTATGGGATGACCTCTTTGAGTTTCTCTTTAGGGGGGACAAGTGGCTTTACGAAATCTGAAGTATCTTTAGTATTTTCAATGGGTTCAGGGACTGATTTAGATGAAGAGGGAGTAGTAGCTTTCTAATGCGAGGAGTCCTTTGCAGGGTTATTACCTTTGCTATCAGCTTTCTGGGGGACCGGCTCTTTTTGAGGTAATTCTTCATCTTGGTCTTGCGTTCGGGTCCTCTTTCTAGAATATTGGAGCTCTTACTTCTTATGGAAATGGGCTTGCATGAAGTCCACAAACTGTCTACAATATTCATTGATGTCTGGATCTTCTGTGGGATTCACTTTCTCTTCTTCATCTTCCTGCAGAGTAAGCTCCACCTCCTCTCCTTCTGAGTAAGCAAGATATTGATCATCTTTCCCATCAGGAACATCTTCAACTAGACCTTCCACTTGTCCTTCCAAATAGAGAGAAGGTTGCATGTGGCCTTGTTGTTCTTTCCTATCTCTTTGTAGTATCTGTAGGGGCAGCTTACGGTACTGTGGATTATATCCCCTGCTTGGAGCAGCCTGAGTTGGCCGAAAAGAGGCATTCTTAGCTTCCATTTCTAGTTTCGCCAACTTATTTGAGATATTCTTTATCATCTTATTCATTTCTTCAATCTTATAATCAACCACTTCCCTTTCCTAATTTGAAGAAGAGGCCTTTTCTTTTCCCTTTCGTCTGAAATCATGGTCTATTCTCCCTTTTGATTTCCCTGTAGAAGCGAATTTTGCTTCTACCTCTAATGCATCAGTCTGGGCCTGATCCAGCGATGCAGATTTTATTTCCCTTAAAGTGAAACCAAACTCTGATTCAAAAGCTCCCACAAATACTACCTTAGCCACTGTCTAAGGGGGTTTCATATCAGCAAGAAGGTTATTATACAGCTTATTGAATCTCTTGGAAAATTCAATCACGTCCTCATTGTGAATTTTCTTCATAGCATTGAATTATGTAAGAACATAGCCATGATCTCTTTTCTCCCCCCATTTTTGTCTGAAAGCATTCTCCATATTCTCCCAAGTGGTGATGGTGTGGTCACCCAGAGCTTTAAACCACTTTCAAGCCTCTCCATCCATGGATTGGATGAAGAGCCTCAACACTACATCCGAATGCTCCACGTTGAAATTCTCAGCAAAGGCACATAAATATTCAATGTGCTTTGGAGCAGCACTATCGTCTTCCTCGTTGAACCGAGGAAAGAGCTTCATATAATCGTGAGGCATATCATTGAGAATTTGGGGAAGTGCCAGAGGGGCATATTTCTTCAACAAAAACCCGAGAACAGCCATGGGAGGTGGTGGGTTTTGTGGAGGGTTTTGATGAATGGTGATAGGTATAAGCTGGGTGGTGGCCTGTGAATTTATATAAGCGAAGAGGATCTACGGGATGGTAACTTGTTTGACTTCTTCGGTTTCAAGGGTAGGGTGCAAAGGGATCTTAGATGTATTTACTGACTCTTATTCGTCCTTTATCTTATAATGACTCAAAACAAGGTTATCTAGAGGGTACTCGAGCACTCAGGTAGTGGAACATGGCCCTTGGACTTGAGCTTCCTGAGAGGAGGATGGGGAGTCTTCTAGTGAGAATCTAGGTAGATCAGTTTGAGCTGGTTGTTTCTCTTTCCAAATTATTTTGAATATGATTTTTTCAGGGTCGAAAACAGAGGGAATTCTCAAATGGGAGGTATCTGGCCTTAGATTTGGCTTGAGGTAAGCTAGGATTGTGAATTAATTTGACTTTAAAGAACAGTGGAGTCGCCAAGGTGAGGGATCTAAAACTCTTAACCCTTCGTGCTCACCTGATTTGAAGGGTGAATTAGATTTTCATACCCCAGGGAAATATTTTCAACTTCATTTCCTTGGCAGCGGCACCAAAAATACGTTGTAACTCCTAGAAAAAGCCTTGAGTTGTTAAAGACCAATGCCTAAGAAATCTTAAGACAAGAGTATTCGAAGATAATTTTTCAATCTAATAGGGAGGAACCTCTTGTTATGAAATTATGACTAAAACATTTGATATAGGTCCAAGATATCAGAGATAGAATATTAACAAGAATGACATCCAGTTGTGCAGCATAAAGATCTATAAGCATAAATCAGAAGTAGTCATGGAAATGCACTGTTGTGAGATGGGCCGAACATAAGACCAACAAACAGTGACCAAGATAAATGAATATGAGCAACGATGGAAGAAAATGAGGAAAATATTAGAGTAGGGTAGGCTTATACAACATAAGAATCCATCCTCCACTAATACAAGAATAAAAATGACATTTGAATAGAACTTGGAACATAAACCGTGCCTCGAGCCATATTTAAAATGTTACAGACAAGAATATATGAGTATCATTCACGATAAATTCATATCTAACAAATTTGAACATTCGCATTCTGAAAGCTACGATAACAGGAGAATGATGAAAACACAATGAACATTTATATTTAAACACTGCTGAGAAAATACATATTGTTACTCATCTCATTTGGAATCCACAACAATAACATAAAAGCTTCATTTCTTTTTCCTGAAGGGGTATTCAGACATATACTAGAAGATGATCTCAAAACCTTACAAAAGAGAGAATTCTAAATGAACAACTTCTTCTCTGAAAATCCAGAACCTTTCCTTCTTCTCTCATTTCATGTTTTATAGATACATAGGTAAGCTTCGAGAGAAGATATTTTCAAAACAAAATATTCTCTGAGGATATTTTTTGTTCATGGACTCTATCAACAAAAACAAAATTGATGATGAGGAAAAATGGCCTCTCATCATATACAACCTGGCTTGACAAAGGCCCTAACTAAAACATAATAGCAAAAGAAACAATAAAGGGTGCATAGGGTGAAATCAAGATTTCACCCAGTAATTCATAAAAATAGAAGTAAATAGGTTGTGTGGGCCAAATCATGAGTGTCATTTGTGATGGCGCTGAGGGGTGCTTGATGGCTGCTGATGTGGCTGAGCTGGTGATGAATATGACCCTGTTTTGCAACTAGAGGGAGGTAGAGACTGAGGAGTAGATGACGATACCAAAGTGCTGGCGTATTCACTACATTTCTGCCATGTTGTCTCAGCTGGAGCTGACATAGTGAAAAATGTCTCAACCAATGCCTATATATCTGTGAGTTCAATACATTCTACCCAAACGGCTAAAAATTGTCTAACATGGTAGAGGAGGAAGAATTCCTTGCTTAGAGAGGCCATGATGGTATCTGCCTTCAGGCAGGCAGTTTTTTCCAGGGGCAAGTTGGCATCGTTCATAAGCTCTGACACTTTTTGTTCATAATCCATTAGCTTGGAGAATGCAGAGGTCTATCGGTGCCAGCATGATGGGAGGCCTGCCTCCACTAACTTATTCCACCCACGGTCGTACTTCTCGACTCCAATTGAAAGCAATTTCAAACAACCTAACGCATTTGCGCGAGCGATTCCCCTCTCACTTTCCCTTCTGATCTCCATTACCCTTCAGAATCGATCAGTGATTCCTTGTGCTTGCAATTCTTCTAAACCCAGTTCATTTAGATGTCGAATATACCTATTAGCCATTGCGGCTTTCGCTTCCCCTTCCACTCACCCTTCCTACAATTGTGCTTCGAATAAGAAAACTACAAGATTCTTATCGTCAACCAAGGTGAGGTAGTTCCAATGTTGTCTGATCTCTGCCATTATATCGGTCCAAATTAGGCATCTGGCTTTCAGGAGTGTCACATTTCCTTCATCCGAGTGATCAAATATTTGATGGTCTTGTCTTGTACCTGTTTCTCTCTTTGTAACTTTTGGACCTCAGCCTATAGGGCTGCTACCACTTTTTTATTTGTCACCAACGTAGCTTCCATCTCCTGTAATATTTGGCGAGTTTTTCGTGCTTCATTTTCTGAAACCTTTAATTTTGACAGGGCCTTAGTCAGTTGTTCCGGGGTGGTTCTGGGCTCATTGGATGTCAGGGCTACACACACATGTTGGTCCCATTTCACCTATAAGTCCAACAATCCTTGTTTCAGACTTACGATCTCTGCGGTCTTTTGATCATTTTTCCCCTACTCCTTAGCCAATGAATTAGCAAGAGTTAAATTCTCCTTTTCCACCTGGATTAATTCATCCATTTTCACATGCTCGCCTCTGGGTATATTTAACTTCTTCTTGAGCTCATAATTATTTGTTTCCATATCAATGATGAGCTTCTGCTAGACTGCATCCCTGTCGTCCCCCTTTTCCTTTACTGCTTTCCTCAGAGTTTCTAGCTAGTTATTTATCCCTCTGGCACTAGCTCTTTCCCTCTTCTGATTTTGTAGCACTAAGGCATGTTTCTCCTCTAGTTTCCTCAAGCCGAGTGCGATTTTCACCACCTCATATCACAACATGTCTCTGACACATTTGTGCAAGCCAGGCTTATCCATCAGTGGGATATTTCCCAAGTTCAAGGTGATCTCCAGGGCTCGGTAATGGCTCCCATCGGCCAAGGGTTGCAACACTGCATGTGTAATAGCAAATATGAGTTGTTCCTTTCCCATGTCCAACTTAGTAGTAAGTCGAGTATGATATTTATCTACAAACCCAGCTAATTAATTCCTTAGCCTCTCCTGTGTGGTCCTATTTCTAGTGTTAATATCCTCCCTTACCTCTACTTTGTTGACTGAGACTTCCTGTGATAGCCCAGAAGGATCTGACAAAGAGGCGTCGTCGAAAGTAACCATGAAACCTGCCTTGTTTCTATCAAGCAAACCATATCAGGAAAACTCTTCCTATGGTGGCTCTTCCCATACCATCTATGGTCCTTTTTTCATTTGTTTCTTATAGGGATAGGATCTCTCGTCCATGTGCATGCCCTCTTGACTTCCTAAGGCACCTACCTCGCCTGCTTGTCTTTTCTTTTCTGTCTCTGCAGATGCATTATCACCCCTCCCTTCTACGGCTAACGACTCAGCCTCCATCTGTGTATACAAAGGCCATGTATCAAGGTTAGCTCTCCACTCAATGAAGGGCCTAGTCTCATGTACATAAGCAGTCGATTTTATTTTCCTTTTCCTATTGGAAAGGACTCCTTTCAGGTCATAAGGCCAAAATTTTCCTTATAGCAGGTCCATCCCTTGAAGCAAAGTTTCTATTGTAGAGAGGGTGTGCCTCGAATTTATGGTGAAGGGGCCAACATAATTTGGGATTTTGAGGATATATCCTTTCTTAGCAGGCATGAAGTGGATCTAGTCGGCCTTCGGGGTTTGACGGATGAACTCAAGGGCAAAGATTCGCATAGCTGGAAACACTGGCAAATGGTAGGGAGGTACTTCCACACCATAAACCCTGATTTTGGTGTAATCATCATACAAGTACCAATCCCCTGTGTTTTCTTCCTCATCGAATTGCATCCAATCCTTCTACCCAGGAAAAATTTTGGGCGGAGGATTGTCATGTATTATGGTATAGGCTATGGACATGAATTCATTTAAAAATCTTGTATACCCCCTCCCCTAAGCTGTTGACGAATGGAAACGTTCCACTCAAAGATAGTTCTTGGCTGGGCATTTGTTCTAGAGATTTTCTCTAGGCTGAGGCTCTCAAACTTATCAGCGTGTTCAAATAAGAATAGGTAAAATACTAGAGAACAAAACCTGAAAGACCCAGTAGAGGGAAATTCCTGAAACTAGGTTTGAATAGCAGAAGCTAGGAAAACTGGGATATTCAGAAGTGCACCCTTTTGCATCATGAGCCATAGGAGAACTATACATTCTTTTGACACTCGCTCGACTTCTTTAAGACCTAAAAACCCATAAATGAGAGCTAGGACCAGCTACACATTGTCTCTGAAAGTAGATAAGGGACAACATCTGAAGGCGAAAGATTTTTCAGGCGAGAATCCGAGAGGAGGCTTAGAAATTCACTTTGTTGCTCCCAAGTTAATTTTTAGAATTGGTGAGAAAGGGACAACTCAAAGAACTCGACATAATTTTGACCTTGAGGAAAATGGTGGGCTTTCTTTATGAGTTCAGGCGATATGCGGAAAATATTATTGCCTTGAGCAGACAGGGACAAGTCCCTGCACTCGTCATAAGCTTCACCAAGCCAACTAATGAATTCGAGAACTGGGTAAGTGGTTGGTGAAATTTGGTAGTACAGACCAGACCCAACTACTCTGAAACTGTCTTGACCCTTTAAATGACTCTCGAATAGCTCGGGTCTGACGCGGGATATGCTGAAAGGGTAGAACGGATCATGAATTTGCGCATGGGCGTCGATAAGGGGTTCAGGTCCAAGGACAGCCCTAGCCTCATGGGCTTGTGAGGTTTCAGGTTCAAACTTTCTGGACTTAGTTTTCCCCGTGACCATTTTAAAAACAAAAACAAAATGAAAATAGTGAGGCAGAGGAACAAGTAAATACCTGCAAACAGTGAGGAAGCCCGAGGGGAAAATTACACGGGGGTTGAAAATGACCTGGTACTGGAGTTCAACCTTCGCTACATGACAGATTCGTAAAAAAAAGGTATTTTACCAAGTCTAGGAGTAAAATGAGATTAAGTCAGACTGAGATTCGCAAAATACAAGGCGAGGATGACAACTGTAGGGTAGACGTCATGAGGACGTTGATAGTGGGACACGTGGCGATATTTTATTGGATTTTGGGAGCTGGGTGGGTGAGAGCCACGTGCCAGGTTAAATCATGTACCAATTTCTTACTGCCTTCCCTAGACTTACCTTGCCTTTACTTACTTGCGCCAGATGTCATTCTTGATGGGCACATGTTATAACTCTAGCAGGGGTTCATGAAGGCCTCCTGCTATACTCTACCAACCCACAGAATTTTTATGATTGGTTCGCCACCGGGTGACATCACCTCCTCCGGGGGGGTAAGCCTTCCCATCCTTCCGCCTTTCTTTTGTACCCCTGGAACACCCTGCTCATGCTCCCTTATTTGGTGCCTCCACCCTATGGAACACGGCTTTCTCGTTAAACTGTGTTGTGCCATCAAGTTTCCTATCCACACCCATGCCTTAGGGAATTTTCTTGTCCAAGCTTCTTCCAACTTTGTTACCCCGCCATCCTCGTGGACTTATTCTTCCTTATTTGAGCTACTCTATTTCCTTGGTGTAAGGGCAGGTGAAACAACATGCTAGATGCATGAAGATATGTTAGGTGCATACAATAATGGATTTTCATGCATAAAGACTCGAAGTAGTCTATTGTGATAACATTATTTAGATGAATAATAGTGGTTAAGGGTGAACATGTAACTAGGAATGGGTTGATAGCATGATTGGAAAGCCAGTGAAGTGCTACATGCAGTCTTGTGGAATAAAGGTTATGGAAGATAAGGTGTTGATGAGAGAATGGTACAAGTGTAACCTATGCATGTTGTGAAATTTTTGTGAGTGCTTCTCTCCTTGGGTTTCCTTGTGGAAGGTTGGAGCCCTAGAGAGAGGAGTGTAGGGACAATTGTTTGTGTGTGAGGCCATTGGACTATGTTGTCTATGTCTGTGTGCTTAATGGGAGGCTCAATAAAAGACTAAATCATTGTGGTTCTTTATACATAGTTGATAAACCACCTAGAAAATGAATTTCAGGTCACTATGGTGCTTATTGAGTAGCTAATAAATCACTTGGGCCATGGAAATCGTACCATTGTGATGATTACTATGAAATGACAATTGATAAACCACATGGACATTTGATTCCAACTCCTAAGATTGATAAATACCCCATTTGAATATTTGGTGAACCCGTGTGAATTAAATCAAAGGAAAGAGTGAGTCACTGTGGTGCTTATTGTTAAGAAAAAAATTGATCTGTAAAATTTCATGGATATTCCACTAGACAATTCGTCACAACAAATATACTAAATTTTACTTCAAAATACAAAATCTACATAATGAGGGTTTATTTCTCTTTAGATTTTTGGATATGTAAATTATTTTTTATTTCATATGCATGCAAATTAAAATAATGTATAATATATAGAATATAAAATTAATAACTCATAAACCACGATTTGACACAATATATAACCTGGGAAACCCTTTCAAGAGAAAACCCAGTTGGAAGGTGAGGTCACCCTGCTCTCTTTATTTGAATAGGAAATGGTTGTGAGTACAAAGAAGTAAGGCATGCATCTCTTGGGCTACTACAATGCACAAATCCTCTCTAGTTGAAATCTACCCATGCCTATTGGTTATTGTGGTCATCTATGGAACAAAATGCACCTGAAAAGAATGGAACCCCTTTTCCTCGTAGTTACTAGGTTATAACACAACCTGATAGCCTATTAGTGGTTACATTTGAACCCCTTGAATCCTAAATGGGGTTACAATATGGACTCTTCTAGAGTCTTCTTCATCATGATCATGTGGCTAACCCATTTTCCATGAATAATGGGGGATGATGTGGCATCCTCTCAAATTATGGTGGCCAAAACAAGAATGTTAGCTTCTGATTGGCATAAATTTTGCATATGAACTCTGATTGAGGCGATTCATTCCCATTGGGAAGGTATCTTTGTGTAGAATAGGAAAAAAATGCACAATGCTAAAGTGGAAAATTTTTACCCCTCGAAAAAAACTATTTAATGCCTCAAAATGATCCCGAAAGGTTTTACGCCCCAATTTCCCAAACTGGGTCTCACCAGTAAAAATGGTCTTGTGAGAAGATTCCTCCACCTTTTCCACTCTGAAATCATTGATGGAATGAAAAATAATATAATGATCCAATATAGATCATTCCTCCCCATTTTGGGAGGATTTTTCTACCCAAAAGCTTCTTCTAAAGGCGTTGATGGAATTTTTCCTCCACATTCTCTCAGGTGTACCATTTAGCTTTTTCTAGAAGTTGTCCTTTCAATCCAATTTTCCAAAGTTCATTATTCCCCCTATATCATAGTTCTAGAAATATTTTTTAAAATTGTATCTTCTATCAACTCTGCCTGGGAATCTGGTGCCAAGTCCTATATAAAAGGAAGGACTTGCTCGTCTTCCTAATCTAGCATTGAAGGCTCATAGATTTTTAGATTCTCTACATTCACAACTGAGTAAATGCACATGTATGGGAGTATAATGAATCTATAGGAATTATCTCCCGCCTTTTCAAGTATATCAAAGTGATTAAATCGTAGAGCCTTGGTTTTCTTACCAATACCCTGTAGCCTCTCCTTATTCAACTCTAACCATACTATGTCTCCCACCTTGAATGACTTCTCTGTTTTGTGTTGATCATCCCTAGGCTTATATTTTTCTGGTGACTTATGGATATGTTTTATCTTCTCAACAAATTTTTCAGCCCTCAAGGCATCCTCTATAATATCCTTTCTCACTCCTCCTTCCTTACCATATAAAATATCCAAAGGTGAAGGTGGAAAATATCCAAAACAAATTTCAAATGGGGACTTACCAGTAGAAGTGTCAACTACTCTATTATAAGATTTTTGTATATATACCTATTTTCATCCGAGGTCTTCATATGCTTATGATTATAACCCCTAAATAGCTACACCAAAGTCCTAATAACTACTTTTTTATAAGGATGGAATGTTGTAGACCTCTTCAATTTCATATGCATATACTCACACAATGTAGTCCAAAATGCACTGATAAATTTCATGTCCCTATCTGAAATGATGCTCCTTGGTATCCTAAAGTGAACCCAGACCTATCCAAAGAACAATTTTATTGCTCCTTTCCCACTTATGGTGTTTTTATAAGGAATAAAAATACACATCTTGTTGAACCTGTCAACTACCATGAACAGGTAGTCAAGTCCCTTGCTAGTTGTTGGTAATCCTCCCAGAATGTCCATCGAAAATATTTCTCAGGGATGATTTGGTATAGGTAAGGGATGTTATAGACCTTGTTTCATGTTACTAAGCATGTTTGTACTACAAAGCATGCATCCTCTTATGAACCTATCTACCTACATCTTGGGCCAATAAAAATACCTTCACAAGCTTTCCATCATCTTCCCTAAACCAAAGTGCCCTACCACCTTGGAGGTTTAAGCCTCTCTGATTAGTTGCAATCACTCACCTTTAGGAACACATAAATTATCTAGAATTTATAGTAACGTGCCATGGATATGGTATTAAATGGTTTTATCACCATCGTGCACATTAATATGGCTCTGCAACTATTGAAACACCTCCTTGAATTCCTCATACTCTTAATATGCCTATTTGTATGCATCATGGGTGAAAGGCTCCATTTGCATAAAATTTCCCAAAGTTGCAATATTTGATGTAGGTGGCCTTGAAAGCATGTCATCCAACTTGTTAGTGCTTCCCTTCTTATACTTGATCACTAAATGAAGTTGTTTTAGGAACTTCGTCCACGTGTAATGCTTGGTCTAATGTAGCTTACTCTGGGCCTATAGGCACTGTATTGGTTAGTGATATGTGTGGATTATTATCTCTTTCTCCATCAAATAGTGCTTCAAGTACTTCATAGATTGAATCATGGCATATAACTCCTTATCGTAGGAAGGGTAATTAAGAGCTACCCCATGAAATATTTCAGAATGGTAGCATACAAGCCTTCCTCCATGCATCAAGATTTCTCCCATAGAATACCCACTTTCATATGTCTCCAATTCAAAGGGCTACTACAAATTTAGTAATACTAGAACTAGCTCTTGATTGATATTATTCTTTAGCTCCTTAAAGTCCTTCTTCTGACCCTTTCCCCACTTGAAACTATTTCCACATGTTGTTATGGCATGGAGTGGTGCTACTACCACTAAAAATGAGGCTATGAATTTCCTAAGTTATTTTGTTTCCCCAACGAAACTCCTAACCTAACAACATTAGTAATCACTAGACATTTCATGATGGCCTCCATATTTGTAGGATCTATTTTCATCTCTCCTCCACATATCACATACCCAAAATACTATTGTGGAAACTCATACTTCTTAATACTTTATAGTAGTTGGTGCTTCTTTAATGTCTCCAACGCCCGCATCAAATATGAGATGTGCTCCTCTCAGGTATCATTGTATACCAGTATATCATTCAAATAGGCAATAATAAGTGAACCTATAAAAGGGAATATTATATCATTCATCAACCTTATAAACATAGATGGTGCATTCTATAAGCCAACTGGCATGACTAACCACTCGTATAAACCTTTCCTAGTTTTGAAGGTGATCTTCCAGGTATCTTCTTCTCTAACTCAAGCCTAATGATATCCAGACTTTAAGTCCAGCTTGGTGGGTATTTTTCTTACTACAACTAATCCAATATGTCATCTATTCTAGGAAAGGGGTATTTTTTCATGAGCATGATTTTTTTCAGTGCCCTGTAATCAATACACAGCCACCAAGTCCCACCTTTTTTTGGCACTATGATGATGGGTGACCCACATGGGGATGTAGTTGGTCAAATGAAACCTTATTTCAATAGTTTTTGTGATTGTTTCTTCACCTCACTTTATTCTATAACATATTGCATGTACATCCCAATGTTTTTCAATGGGGAGTTTGGGAATAATTGGATCTTGTGCTCCACTTCCCTCTTGGGTGGTAACTCTTTAGGCTCCTGTACCACATCCATGTATGCATGTAGAAACCCTTCCAATTTTTGTTTTTGTTTATTAGTACACCCCTCCAGGGATTAAATTTCTCTTATTGACTCTTCTACAAACTAATTCTCTCCTAAAAAGAATAGAACAATATTCTTGCTAGAACTGATCAGTTGCTAGGCTTGGTTAGCATTTACTAGCGAATTTTTTGGCTTACCTTTGTGTGCATTGATGGTGAAAAACTTTATATCCTTGATGAGACAGTACTAGTTAGCTATTTGCATGAAGGTTACATCTTGCATGCACATTTATAGACTTCCAAACACCACTCCACATACATCAAGGGGAACTACATCTATTTCTACTTCATCAATAAAATTAGCACTGATAGAAAATCTAATTTTGAATTATTTCCTTAGTACCTTTAACTATATATCCTTATTTACCCATCCCAATGGATATGGGCTTGGATGATCATAAAATTCCAATCCGTATTTTTTGACCAACTCTATTTCAATGAGATTCACCTGTGATACCGAGTCAAATAGAGCATCATTTTTTGTCTTCCTAACTTGTATATTTATATGGAAGAGTTTCGTCATTTCTTTTTGTTTATCTTGTTGAAGGATACTCAAATTCACATCCTTCCACATTGATGTAAATATGATCTTCTCATCCATGTACAAGTTGATTTCAAATTGGTTTCTCAAATCAGTGAACATGATATTCATTTTCTTATTATCTTTCTTTTTTATCTTTGGGTTAAGCTCTAGATGCAACTTCTAGCACTTCTCCTCTATATGACTACTAATATTACAGTGTTTGTGGTGGTTGTTGGGATCCTTACACTGGAGTGTTTTTATTGTTTTATTTTTATCTTCTACCCCTTTCCACCTCTTCTTCCCCTCCTTACAAGTGTCATGGTGCTCATTCTTCTTCAATCTACTTGATTTCCCTTTCTTCTAGCCCATGTTATCTAGGTATTGTTCTTGTACACAAGCCTTGTCCACTGATCTGGGATTATATAGAATCACTTGCTTCCAAAAAATAGTTGTGTAGACCCCCCATATACTTAAGGATTACATATGGGTATTTTTCGATATACCCAACATTATTCTATATTTTTGAACTTGGTGGTGTACACGTGTACACTTTTCCTTTTCTTCTTCCTGAAGCAGTGCCATCAGATCCACTAATCCTCCACATAGTCGATAATGTAAAATTATGACTTTATGAGATTTTTAAAATCATCCCACTTATTCAATGAAGGATATCCCTCCAACCTCAAGGCCTTTGTGTGGCTTTCCCACCAAGTCGGGGCATGGAATTTTAATTTCATCTACATAAATGAAATCTCATGTTCTTTCTCTATATGATGAACACTAAAATAAACTGATGATTGTTGCAATCAATGATTTAGCTTCAGATTTTTTATATCACCTTATTATGGCTTGATATCGACCTTCACTTCCATTTTGAACTGGGATTATGAATGGTTCACAACACTTGAACAGAGTTGATATTTTTTGGGTCCTTTCTTCAGCTTATTTTATGTTTCTTCCTTATTTCCTTATCTCCCCTCTTAACAAACATATATGTTAGAACCCCCATATTATATTAATATCCCAAGGTTATTGGTTAGGGCCACCATGATGAGATTCACATTACATCTTATATTTTCAACTTGTGCTTCCAATTGCAAAAACCTCACCTATATTGGATCATGAGGGTTATTCATAGATTCGTCATCCATAAATGGGATTTTGTGAATTTTAGCTTCATCAGTTTAGGTTCCATAAAAATATCCAAAATGCACCCAAATAAACATAATTTGATACCAATATGATCTATAAACTGCCATTGATATTCCACCAGACAGTTCGTCATAACATGTCTAATAAATCATACTTAAAAATATGAAATCTACATTGTGAGAGTTTATTTCTCTTTAGATTTATATATCCATAAATTATTGTTTATTTCATATGCATGTGAATTATAATTATGTATAATATAGAGAAAAATGAAATGAAAACTCATAAACCATGATTTTCCATAAGATATAACTTGGGAAACCCTTTTGAGAGAAAACTGAGGTGGAAGGTGAGGTCTCTCTTTCATCTTTCTTTGAATAGAAAATGGTTGTGAGTACAAATAAGTAACTAGGCTTGTGGCCTGTGGGATACTACAATGAAAAAATCCTCTCTAATTTCTATCTTTCTATCCCTCCTGACTACTCTACTCAACTATGGAAAAAAATGCACTAAAAAAGAACAGAATACATTTTCCTCCTAGTGACCTAGTTATAACACATCCAAATAGCTTACTAGTGGTTAGGTTTGAATCCCTCAACACTTAACCATGGTTAAAATATGGACTCTTATAGATTCTTATTCATCATGATCACATGGTTGTCCCATTATCCAATAATAATGGGGGTTGATGTGGCACCCCCTCGAATTATGGTGTCCAAAATAGGAAGGTCAAGTTTCAAGTGGCATAAGTTTTACATATAGACTTTGATTGAGGTGATTCTTACATTGTTGGAAAGGTATTGAAGTGAAAAGTAGAAAAACATGGTGCAAAGATTAAGCAACAAATTTGTACTCCCAAAAAATTCCATTTCATGCCTAAAATTATTTTGAAAGGTTTCAAACCCTAGTTTTCCAAACTATGTCCTCCCAGTAAAAATGGTCTTGTGAGCTTATTCCTCCACTTTTTCCACTTTCAAAGCATTGTGATGAATGAAAAATAATATAATGATCCAATACAGATCACAATTGATAAACCATCCTGGTTCTTCTTGTAGGTCCAACTAATAAACCACCTTGGTGCTTGCTAATAGAGGCCAATTGATAAACCGCCTAGACAATGGGCTTCATATTCTAAGTGTTTAACCAAGCCTTTGGTGTGAATTCCTAAAGTTCTTGGAATCCTTCTTGGCAAATTTGCGTTAGATGGTAGATGTGGATAAATACAAGTCAAGGAGGGCTTGAATGGGTCAATATGAACCAGATTGACAGTGAAGTCACAATTGTGAAAATTGCTTAAGGAGGGAGCTTCCCTTAACTAAAAATTGTGCTTGGTTGATATATTTTATTTATGAAAATAATATTAATGCGTGGATGGTAATAAAAACATAAACTTATGAGAATTCGATGCCACATGGAATGCTCGTATTGAAAGTTGTGTGCTTATGATTATGCTTATGAGACTTGTCATGTGAATGACTGAAAACAAGAGAGGCTAAAAAATAAATTTAAAAGTAAATGTGTATGAATAACATGGAATATGTGCAAGTATGTCACATGCATGAAAAGATGTATATGAACATTCTTGGGTGCATGATTGAAGGCATTGTTTGAAAGTGTAAATTGGATACATAGTACAAACTCCCTTTAGAAATATTCATTGAAACTTGTGTGTAAGGAGATGAAATGATAGAGTTGTGAATAATATGTGAGGTTGAGATAATCTTGGGGGTTTTTCAATGTCACAACATCAAGTATGTGAAGAAGAAAACTGAACTCCTTAAAAAGATCTTAGCTAAGAATGCATGTGATAGTAACCAAGTAGGTAGGGCAAGTAGAAATAAAAGTTAAAAAGGTAAAATAATTGGGTAAGAATTCCTTTCAACGGAAATTGATATAATTTTTTTTTCAAATTAATTCAAGTATTACATGGATGCCCAAGAAGGGGTATGGTTAAGGTAGAAAATTGTCAACAGAAAATTATTTAGTAAAACTTTAATAATGTGTGCATGCATTAAAATGGCATGTTGAAAAAAGATTAAATGATTTAATAATACACTCATGAGATGAAATATGTTTGGTAATGCATTGAGAGAATGCATGAAAATGTGAGATTTATGAAGCAAATGTAGGGACTGCAATTATGTTCATGAGTTGATGAGTATTGGCACAATATTTTCTAAGCCTGAGACAAATGATTGCATCATATAATGTAGAGTTTGTTGGTAATGAACATGTAATTTAATGGATAAGTTAAGTGAAAAATGTATGGAATTTTTGATATATGAAAGCAAGTTTGTCATTAATACCCGGTGGGTTATGACAAAGGAAATAAGCCTTCAATCTATAAATATTTCCAGAATCTTTGTGATGAATCAGTGAGTTAGTATGGCATGATTTGGCCATGACACTCATATTATGAATCATGATGGTACATATACTTGGTGCATTGAGTGCATGCATGCTTGTATGAGACAACCAATTGCATGATTGAATGTGATGAAAAGAAATACCATCTAATAATTTTGAGGAATTATTTAGTACTTTAATGAGTGACATGAATCCATCATCCTGCAAAGAAAAGTGGAAGTTAATTACTCATGAATTTAGAGATATATATCTTTCAATTTTGACCCTTTAGTTGTTTGAATAAATTTTTGAATGCATTATGTAATTCTTGGAGTGTTTTTGATGCAAATAAATAACGCAATGATAGCTTTATTTCAATTTATTTTTAAATCAATTGAGAGTGATTGAATTATCATATGTATAATAATTTTGAGATCACTTTCAAGGATGCTATAAATCTTACAAAAAAAAAATTTATGTATGAACACTTACCATTGTTTGGTTGATTGAAAGTATAGATTTGAATTTAAATGGCCTTGTTTATGATAATGAAGGCTAAGTACTACCATATGCAAGATTCAAACATCATGAGAACAATCTCATATTTATGAGATTTGATTCCTATATGAAGTAAGTTTGGAAAAAAAAGGAAGATTATTTAATTTTTATTAATATGATTAATTTCATGGAAACTATATGATTGTGATACATGTGAGGTGATGATCTATCTAGGAAGGATAGATGATGGTTGTGAAGCTGAAAATCCTTTGGACAAGGCTATTGCGGTGACACTAGAACCCTATGACATACATTGATAACTAGGAGTTATGTTTTGACAAATGTTTTGTGCCATTTATAGAAAGACGGAGGGGTTCCTTGGTTGTAAGACTCCATAATTCTCGAGAATATTCCTATGGGAGGAATCCTTTCAAAGGAATGGATCACATGATGGACTAGGTAAGTAGAGAAGGGGATGTTTGAACTAGGAACATTTGTGACTAAAAGGAAGGGGAGACTTCAATTAATTGGTTTTCAAATATTCATGTGCATACTCATTAGGGTCATCAATCAAATGTGTGTCCAAGAAAACAATAATCTATACTTGTTCCTTGTGGAATGTTTTTGAAGAAATGGAAAACCATGCAAGAATGTGCTAGAATTCCATGAGGCCTAGAGGTCACTAGACTGTGAAAAATGAATGGCATTTCTCATAGTGGAAACTATGGACATGGAAAATGTTGTTGATGTGAAAGTGTCATATCCCTTATTCTATGTAGAATGGTTATACATATAGCATAATACCCAAGACAATGTTCTTTAAAGTGGGAGGGGATTGTGACACCCCTTTCATTATCCCAAATTTCATAATGTAATTAAGAACATGTAACGTTGGGGTGTCAACATTGATGCTATTATTTCAAACTCTATTATGTGATGTAATGTTTATTTTTATTAATAAAAATTCTATAGCTGAAGAGAGGGGACAACCAACATATTATAATGCTTTAAGACTTAAGAGGAAAAATATATCTTGGGTGAAAATTTCCCTTTGATGTGATGGTTAGTCTTCCCAAGAAGTTGAAAGGTTGGGTAGATGAAGGTTCAAGGTGTGATTATAAAAATAAGAGGGAGTATTAATTGAGGGGTTCTTCTTCTTGGTTCTTAAGCTTCTAGTTTTTCTCTTTTATATTACTCTCTCATACATATCTCTCTCCCACTTTTAAAAATTGAATTGGCTAAAGGATTGTTACAAAACCCAAAGAGGTTTAGACCTTATGATTGGTTAGAATTGTGAGTGACAACTTATATGATAGGAAATGAATGTGTTGCAACATTTTTTCTTTGGACTAGATGGCTCTGAGGACTGGAAATGGTCTTGGTTGTGAGTGGCACATAGATCACTAAATAGGGGAGGGTTGACGGACTATAGATACCAAATAAGTAGTCCCTTATGTTGTGCATATCTACATGGAATTTTTGTGAATGGGAGCCTAGTTAAACATGGAAATTTGATCATTGCGTTTTCCTATGTGTGTGTGAAGGAGAACGACCTTCAGTTCCTATTTTAAATCTGTTTTGAATAAGTGTGTGAAATACCCCTAAGTTAAGTTATCCTCAATGCATCAAAATTTGGAAACGGGGTGGCCAACTATGAGAAAAAATGCAACATAGTTGAGTCTGTGGCGGGGTGGAATGTGGCTCACCCTACTTAAGTTTCCAGTATTTTTATGGTTGTAATATATAAATATTGATTTTTTTCTTAATGATATTTCTGATGTAGATGGTTTAGTGATATGCATGATTATTTAATTTCTCTTTTCAGCAATTTTATATGTACATATATTTACCCTTAAACAATTATTTCACGGTTATAGTTTTTCTACTATTTGGCTATAATGTTTTATATGTATTAAATTTTGTAACAACATTGGTTGAGGAAGATAGGCTTTCTAAATTCTTCATTAAATAGGACATGTTTTCATTTCAGTTATAACTTTTCTTTCGGGAGGTTCCAAAAGCCAAAACTTGTACCATAGTGAGGGGAAATCCCACTAATCATCTGGTCTAACTTTTAAATTTTTGGTTGTGCTATTTTAGGAGATATAATAAGAGGAGTCTGAGTTTCTTGGATGCTCCTAAAATCATGTATCTAACAGGTCATGTTGGCATTTATGCTATAATGTCTCTTTTGGGAACTTCTAAAAGTTGAAACTTGAACCATAATGAGGAGAAATCTCACTAATAATCTAGTACAAATTTCACATCTTGTGGTCATGATATTTAGGATACATGATCAAAGGAAGTCGATATTCCTAGATGCTCCTAATACCATGCATCAATCAAGTCATGTTGCCATTTTTGTTATAAATTTTCATATGGGACGTTCTAGGACCATAATGAAGGGAACTTCTATTAATCATTCGATTCAGTTTTAAAAACTTGGACTATTATAATTTTGTATATATGCTTTAAGGAACTTGATATGTTAGTTTGCATGAAAAATGTTTGAAGAATTCCTAAATGGTTTAATGATTCATTCCATACAAACTATTTGATGAAATTCTCTAATGAAAATATTGTTTTCTAGATGGGGAGAGTATTTTGTGTTGGAAATACTTTACAATGACTGTATCCAGTACTGCCAACTTGAAGAATTCATGTGTTGAACTTACTGCTGCTATTCTGCACCTTGATTGCTGCTCTTGTCATGCTACCCTCTGTTGCATTTTGCTTTGCTTTGTCGCCCTAGAAAGTCTGGTCCTTTGCAGCCCTTGACAACACATGATCTAGCTTTTTCTTGCATTCTAGGATCTTGATATTGAATCTGGTGTATATCTATTATTTTAGCTCCCCAATATGTGATTTTCGATTCTATAGTAGTACTCTGAGTCTTCTTTCCAATTCCACAGGTCTAATCCAATTTAGATTCTTCAAGGGAGAGTTATGCCCAATCTCTCATAATGGCCTAATTATGGATTATTTCAGTAGAGCAAAATTTTACGGCATGACACGTGTCACTGTTTCTTCATTCAGCACTAAAATTGATACAACGAAAACTAAAATATTTGCACTATCTACTACTTTTTACAGAATTCCAATCCAATACTTAGAGAGAGAGTTATGACGATTTTCCTAAGGTCACTTCTTTGAGATGAAGTTCAGAAGCCTACAAAAACACTGACTTCCACAGATCATATCTCCAAAAATATTGCACACCCTTATCTAAAATTTTTACAAGAGCTTCCTCGGGATTTCGGCTTCGCCTCATAAAATTTTCAGCTTCTGAACTTTCGTAGAAAAAATTTAATGCTCAAATTCCACGATGACCTGTTTCAGGTAGCCAAATCCCTACATAAGGAGGATATGAGGATCACAATTTATATAAATTCTTAGGTTGAGAGGGGCTTCAACAAGTGAACATGGGAGGGATTTTAGGAGCTTAAAAATTATTAATTATTGACTTTTCAATGACCCATGCCACAACCCCATAGGGTTTTAGCCCACTAACTGGGTTACAAACTTCAAACATGAATATCTCTCAAACCGTGAAGAATTACGTGGTGTGCCATATATCAACGAAAACATCTCGAAAATTCGAAATCATCAAAAGCATTCTTGACCTAGAAAAATTCCCATGCAATATTAGGGTATCCACTGGTGTTGTTTGGGTTGACATCAATGACAACCACTCCTCAACTTCATCTCAAAGAAGTGACCTTGGGAAAATATTCATAACTCTCTCTCTCTATATATCGGATTGGAATTCTATAAAAAGTGGCAGATAGTGCATGGACTATAGTTTTCTATATATCAATTTCAGTTTCAAATGAAGAAACGATGACATGTGTCACTTCATACAATTTCGCTCTACTGAAACAGTCCATAATTAGGTCATTGTGAGAGATTGGGAATAACTCTCTCTTGAAGAATCCAAATTCGATCAGACCTGTGGCATTGGAAAGAAGACTCAGAGTACTACTACAAAACCAAAAATCACATAATGGGGAGTTGAAATAACATAAATACACTAGATTTAATATCGAGATCCTAGAAGGCAAGAAAAAGCTAGATCATGTGTTGTCAAGGCTGAAAAGGACCAGAATTTCTAGGGCAGCAAAGCAAAGCAAGGTGCAGCAGAGGGTAGCATGAAAAGAGTAGAAATTAAGGTATAGAATAGCAGCAATAATTTTAGGACATGAATTCTTCAAGTGGGAAACACTGCATACAGTCATTGTAAAGTATTTCCAAAAATTGGTATCAGAGCTTGGTTCCTTCAATAGCAGTTTAACAACGAGAAGGAGGTCATGGAGCATACCAAGAATGGTGGACCTCTATTCAATAAAAATAATTATGCACTCTGGAAAGGAAGAATGGATGTCTATCTCTTGCTGCAAGGTTACGAAGTATGGGACATTTTTCAAAATGGATTTACATCAACCACGGATGAACAAGGTAAGAAGAATTTGGTAAATGATGCAAAAGAAAAGAATATTATCATTAGTGGACTTATTGAATCTACTTATCATAAGGTGTTGGGTTGTAAAACCACCAAAAATGTATGGGACAAGCTTGAGAATATATATGCAGGTGACTCAAATGTCAAAGAAGCAAAGCTTCAAATCTATAGAGAAAAATTTGAGAAATTCAGAATGAAAGAAGATGGCAACGTTGATGCATACTTCCAATACGTTGATGAAATAACCAATACTCTGGAAGGATTGGGAGATCTAGTTGATGAGAAGACTATTATACGAAATATTTTTAGAACTTTACCAGGGAGATTCAACCCAAAGGTATTGGTCTTAGAATACATTGCAAATCTGGACAAACTCAACAAAGAGGAATTACATGGAGTTCTCATAGCATATGAAATGAGACTTGATGAAGAAGAGGGTACTTTGCATCTAGAAACTGTGTTCATTGCATCTAAGAAAACCAATAAGGACAAACAACCTTCAATTGAAAATACATGCACGTGCAAGTGTGAAGAAAAGAGAGATGATGAAGAAGGTCTTTCAGATGAATAATATGCTTACTTTACGAGAAAACTAAAAATTGGTAAGGTAAAATTCAAAGGTAAACTTCCATTTATATGTTTTGGTTGTGGTGAGGTTGGGAATTTCACAGCAAAATGTTCGAACAGAAGTGATGGCAACTTAAAAGGAAAGAAAGGCTTTAATAAATTCAACAAGCAAGAAAAAAAGAAAGGATCCAAAAGGAAATTTCTCTCTAAAGAAGATAGCTCATCATCCAATGAAGATAGTGATAGCAAAGAAGAAGCCAATGAGAGAGTATTTTTTATAGCCAAGCACAAAAAACAAGTGGTATCAAAGCGACGGGTCTCAAGTTCGAAACTCACCCAGCTCGCGTTGGAGGGGATATTGTTGGACATTGGGTTCAATGTTCCCCGTGTGTTTCGCGACATGGGCTAACCGCCTCTCGTGGATCCTAACTCTGGAGATTGTAGCGGATACTAACACCTATAGGTTTTGGTCTAACGGCGATCATGATTCTAACATTTTGTATGTTAGCATTGTTGTATGATAGTATTTTTGTAGTTGATATATGCCTATTTTCATGCAAATCATTTGAATAAATGTGTTAAAGGTGTTTCATTACAATTTTCATACAAATATTTAATAAAATACCTCAAAAACATAAATCAAAGGTTGCATGCTTGCGTGGTATATTTAAGTTAGTACCTTACAAGTGGAATCAGAGCAATGTTTCTTATTTGATTTCATACAAAATTTCTACAAGAAACAAAACTACTTAAATATTGGTTGTATACTAAGTATTTGAAGAAATTTTTAAATGTATAGTATTTGAAAAAATGTATGGGAGATAATAATAATTTTTTTGCAAGTGTGGTTTGGATAAATTTAGTAGGGGTATGTGAAAAGTGGTATAAGAGCTTATTGTCAAACTAGTAAAAATAAAAATAGAAATTTGGCTACCAAATAACCTTTGTAATTCATTGAGGGAACTAGGTATGTGATAGATGTGTTATAGCACCATTTTTCCAAGGACGACCACTTGACCCATTTTGTTTGCTTATCACATGAAAAGCAATGAAAATATCCTTCTATACATTTATTCACAATCTCATTTTTCCCATTAGATTGAGTATGGTAAGATAAGCTGTGAGCTAATTAGGTAAATGAGAAAATAATTATGTCCAAAATTTTCCAATGAAAATTGGATCTTTGTCCACTTACAATAATATTCAGGATCTCTATCCATGAATTCTTTTACCAATGTACTTGCTTTAAAAGGATGAGAAACAAAGAAAAAAATGGGCATACTTTGTCATTTGATCTATCACTACCATAATGATATTCTTTCCTTTAAAATTTAAATATAAAATAATAATAATAATACAATGATATGATTACACCATATGAAGCTCCCACCTCCACAATATCACCACATACTATTAACATGATAAGTTGATTGTATAACTTTTATACTATTGTGGAAAATTTTCAATATTGATGTAAAGTTAAATATCTTTACACATAGTATTATAATGAGGGGATACTCGTCTACCATTTAACATTACACCCCACGACGATGTCAAATCAAGAGCTTGTTGTTAAATGAGCACAATTAGGAGAGGAAGCACACCAAGCATAGTTTAATAAACCACATATTCAATCATCGCTATGTCCTAAGTCACCAATTGAAAACATCTATAGTAACACTAGTTCTTCACATGTTAGAAGGGACAAAGTCAGTGATATAGAAGTTGGTATGGATTTTTTCTTATGGAATACCCATGCCATGGAGGAAACATTTTTTATATTCATTCTAGAAAAATGTACTAAGGATGATATTTATATCACTAAATCCTTCTTTGAAAGATTGAAACTTGTTTCCACCATCCCTCTCTTTGAACATAGGATGTCGAATTCTACCCAACTAGGGACAACAATGTTATTGTAAAACTTAAAATAAATGTATGGTATGTTAGATGTGTGTTTCTTGACATTTTTGAGGTAGCTAGTCATTTTGTTCCCCAATTTTCTAAGGAATCATATCACATAGTAAACATTGAAAATGGTTGTACATGTTTGATGATGACGTACATTTATATTTCCTACTAATTGCAATTTACTTAAAGATAAGTTATTTCCCATTGATAATATCTTTCCTAATAGCTGTATAGATTCAAAGAAAATGTTGAAAAGGTATGGTGTTGAGTATATATCACACCATGAATTTCCTCGTGTTTGTATTTTATACAAAGAAAAATATGTTGACAAAGATTAATGTTCAAAATTTGGGCATGAAAGGTACCAAACTTAATTAAAAAACAAGGGTAAGGTACATTTCCCTTGTTATAATATTGAAAATATGAAAAAACATATAATAATATAAAAAAACCACAAATCTTTACTAATCTAACCTCCTATGTATGATAAAAACAAGTAATTAATAAAATAAAGTATATAAGGGACAATGGAACGAACACACCAGATTTACGTGGTAAAACCCCAAATGTGGAAACATCTATGGGAAGGTAATAATGTCTTTATTATCTTCAAAAATTCCAATCTTATAAGGAGCACCTCCATAAATACTTCACTTTTACAAAGATAATACTGAGATATTTTGTTGTGTTGTTTCATGGGACTCCCTAACCTTATATACCAAGAGATACTAGGAATTATATCCCAATATTACATGTGGGATAATATTATTTCACCTATTTATATAATATATTATTACAAGACTATTTTTATCCATAATGAATGTGGAATATACCTATTTTACATAAAATTAGAGTTTCTTTTGGTCTATGCATTATAACCTTCTAAAGGGACACATTCCACAATCCTCATAAGATATTGAGGCTCATGGCTAAAATTATAAGGATTCAAGGGCTCTTTTGTTCCAAATAAATATCCATGTTGTAAGGGTGGCATGCGTCACATAACATTGAACTAAGAGTTATGTGAATCCCAACATATTCAAGGATGAATTACAAAGCCTTTGATAGAGCATATCCATGGAAGGAATTAACGTGTATTTCATGTAAAACAATAACTATTCCATTTGTCCACTGGTAGTGATCAATAAAAATAACCCCCCATGGTTTTCTATGAAGAATAAAAATATTATGTTGGCTCTTATAGTCCTAGGTAGGAAACAAGTGAAGAGAGTGAATGTCTACCTCCAACCATTGATTGATAAATTTAAGCATTGTGGGAAGGGATACATGTATATGATGTATCAAGAACCATCAAAATAAATATTTCTTTGGCATTGTCAACTTCAGTCAGTTCTGCCTATCACCAATGATCAAATGTGCTCTTACAAAGTTTTTTTTAAGGTCTCAAGTCAAATTTTTATGGTTTTAGTAGGTCTTCAAATAAAAATTTGGTCACTAGCTAGTTTGTCTAGGTATACCACTACTCCTAAAAGTGTTCATGGTCAATGTACATCAGCATAGTTAGGTCATTCCATCTTGAAAGAGTTTCACGGTCATCATGCTCATCATCCAGTTCATCATTTCATGTAGAGTCATCATTACGTCATGAAAATAAGTCATTTCATAACCAAAAATCACCATTTGAAGGATTAATTATAGTGAAAACCCTTTAATAAAGTGTTAAAATGTGATTTTATATCTTATTCATGATGTAATATATCCTAAAGGGTTCTAAAGCTACAGTTTCAAAATCAAATGTGAAAATACATGGTGGGGCCACTACACCACCAAAAGAAAATTTGAATTCCAAGCTACAAAAAGAACAAAGCAACATTTAATTTGCTCATTCCAACTCAAGAACACATCACTCCACTTAGAGAAAGCGTTTTCACCCTCAGAATAGCAATTTGTGTGCCCTAGAGCGTCATATCTCCTCTGCATTGCGCACTCGCTGCGCATTCTTCATTTTGGCACAAATTATCATCTTAGAGTATTTCTACATCAGCAAGTAGGATTAAATACATCTCTTAGAAGTAAGTGGGCCCATAGAACACCTCTTTTGTCTTCATTTTGTGATTAGAAAGATCAATCCCCTTTTCTAGGGGTTTTGAGTGCATTAGATTAGTTTCATGCTCACATTGACAAAGTTGCTAAAGAAACCCTAATACTGAAGCTCACTCACCTTACCCCACCTATTATACACTTACTTAATCACTTTCCCCACCCCCTACTCCTCATTTTCCCTATTTTCCTACAAACCCTATCCTAGACTAGGCAATTCTAGGTTAGGACTGTTTTTCCCTTTTTAGACCCCTTCCCCTCAATCATTCCCTCAAATTTCACTTTCCCCTACTCTCTAACATCTCTCTCTACCCCCCTAAATTTTCCCAAGAAATTATTGAGCCCTTAACCCCTTCATCTCCCTTCATTCCCAAAAACTACCCAAATCCCCTCTTTTTCCCTTCACTAAACCCTAATTGCCCTTCCCATTGTGCTAGGGTTAGCAATGGATTCTGAAACCACTAAGAAGAGGAGGCATAATGAATTTCATATCATTAGGTATGATCCCACCAAATTCCAAAAAAGCATAGCTTCACCTTTCCAAGAAATGGGTTGCCTACGGTTTACATTACTCACATGGACAGTTTTGCTTCAAAATGTGTTTCTGACCAAATAGAGATGATTTTTACAAAGGGAAAGAGGTTTTTCTCCATAATAGACCAAGGAACAAAAATATCCTTCAGTTTATACACAGGTATTATTATTTTGGATAAATTCCAAAACTACAATTGCTATAGGAGGTTTTCTGCACTTTTGGATACCTTGACTTCAAGACAGTTTTTCAAAGGTTTGGAGAAGGTGTTTTCAGTTCTTGATGACTCTATTGTGTAGCATAAATACTCATATTTCAAATGGTATATTAATATATTTATTTGGAACTCAAGAAGGCAGTCAAAATTTCCCTGCACGATAATGTTTCACTTTTCCCTATTGGCGCTGCATTTTTCCAATTTTTGAGCGATCAGATTTAAACTTTGATTATGACCAAATGGGAAAGTAATTTGGAAAACTGGAGGAGGTTGTTGTTCAAAAATATGCCAAAGAAAAAAAAAATCTCTTAGTTTTACAAAAATATTTATGGTTGGAGATATTTGGACCTACCTTTGAGTCCAATTTTTGTAGACAATTTTGAAAAATTTTGAAGATTTTTTACTTTTTGACAATTTTTGACACATCACTAGGTCAAAAATGAAGCGTGGCCCACGCTGCGCTTTTGGTGGAGGCCTTCAAGTGACAAATTTCTTGCATCCTTGGATTTTTCATCACTGCTACATCATTTCTAGCCCCTGGGAACATAGTTTTAGCAAGATCTAGCTGGTGAAAAGGCCCAAAAACTACTCAAAAAACACCTTTCTACCCTATTTTTGAACAAAACACTGCGCTTTTTTGGGAGTACCTCTACGACAATCAATTTTTGAAGGGATAATATCAATAATTTTCAGTGATTTAGGACTCTATCATGTATCCAACAAGAATAGCTATCTACAGCAACTTTCATATCAGCATTTGGACCTCGGGAAGGCCTCCAAAGCTCATTTCTCCCAATTTCGTTGCGTTTTTTCCTGAATGTCAATAATCTAAGTTGACTTAGTCTAGATTCGACCTCCACTAATGTAATTTGTCACTTTTTATTTTTTGATGATATAAACATGTTCAATTATGTTTTTTATAGTAAAAATGAGGTAGATACATGCTTGTAAAGTCATTTTTGGTTGAAGGTATCGATTTTTCTAACTTGGGGAGAGTCTTGTTAACCTCCCTAGTCTTTAGGTTTTAGGTGAGAATATTATGTGATCCGTTCCTCCACTCAAGGATTCGACCTCTGAGAGAGGGGAAATGGTTTTTTTGTCTATACGTATGCATTTCTAAGTCATTTTGATAGTTGGACATCAGAGGTTTGAGACCATTGTAGCTTGTGCTTCAGCTTTTATTCAGAAATTCAAAGGACCAGTTGCAGCGATTATCTAGGAATTCATGTAAAATGAGTTTTTGATGTTGTATTTTTTTTGTTATAGTCTTATATAAATGATATAAATTTTTCCTTTCCATATCTTGTTTTCCTCAGTAATATTCCTAAAATTTTGATAAGCAGAATTCTTTCATGAAAGCTCTGTTTTGTTTGGGAAAGTCATTTTATTTTATCTTCCTTCTGTTTTAATGAATTCATGAAACATGCTCATTAATATCATTTTTCATTTTCAAACCTTACACTACATCGACAAAACCCTAATCCCATCACTAAATAATTTCTACCTTTCTTTTTTATATATTTGTAGTTGTAACGCTTTAATATATTTGACCTAGCTACCTGGTTTTCATCCTTGATCCAGCAGAAAAATCATCAAAATTTCAAAACCCTAGAGTTGACCTAACTAATCTAAAATCCACTCTTCATCCATTCAAACCCTTTGGTTGTGATCTCATAGAGAGATCCCTCTCTAGTTTGGTATGGCTAGCTACCAAAATAAAATCTTGGTTTGAGGTTACCTCCATCAATAACCTTTCACAACCTTGGGACATTGTGGAGGCTAACATTTATGGCATCATTTTTGGGGAACGAGGTGACAGATGTTCCCCGAGAATGGATGAAAAGGATCAAATCTGATTACTGATGGTGGATGGTGATCAAACAAAGGAAGGCTAAAATAATCCACATGGAGACTCCAAATCAGTTCTAAAACAAATCCAAAGGCTCCACTGGAGGATGAACATTACCAACATAAAAATGAAACAACAACATGGGAAGATCAAGTATTCAACTTGGACTTTCATCCAAGACATCATGTTCTTTGTCGTGAATTATTTTTTCTCTTTTCTTGAGAATGTCAAGAACATTTTTCAAAGTATATTGTGTTTGAAAAAAGATCACAAACCTCCATTTGATTCCTTTCCTTTGAAGTTTGTGAATACAAACTCTCCATACACCTTTGATTTTGGTCAAGACCCTTCTATCAAATCTCATGATGATCATTTTCAACTTGATAAGCCTCAAGTGATCAATACTAATCTTACACCTTCTGTACATACTCCTATACCTTGTAAATTATAGATAGATACAAGTCACTCATATTACCTCCTATACTCCATGATTTCCCTGAAAATTATTACAACTATCTGCCCAAGTTTGATGGAGAATATGGTAACATCACTGCTAAGAAACAAATTTAGAGTTTTTAAAATTTTCTCGACCTTTTTGAGGTTGAAGAAGATGATGTAAGTATCAGGATGTTTTCTCTATCTTTGCAAGTCAAAGCTAATAAATGGTTCAAAAACTTGCCAGCTGCAAGCATTTTCGATTTCCATCAGTTTGTGAAAGTATTCCTTGATAATGGGTGATCAAGTGGAATCCTTTTCTTATTATAGAAGAATACAATCATTTGAAAAGACGGCCAAGAGAAACAGTACAAAAATTTCAGCAAGGTTCAATCAAGTATACCATTCAATCCCTACTAATATAAAAATCGCCTTCCGGTTTAGCTCTCTTACACTACCCAAATGCCTTTGATCCGGAAATGGAGTTTTATCTGAGGGAAAGGAAAAATACAACACTCGAAAAAATGAAGGACAGTGCGATAGTTGTGGAAGCTAATCTATTGGTCAAAAGGTAAAAGCTGGAAGCAGAAGAGAGGGAGAACATATAGAAGGAGCATTTGACATCTTCAGAAAATAAGCTCGAAATTTTGGTAAGTAAAATGGAATAAATGATGAAAAAGATCACCATGAGAGATGAAATTGTTGTTCAACAGTACCATGTCCCACTTATTGCAGAAGAAGAAGAGGTTGTTGGCCCTAACTATTTTTCTGCTAATTTCAGTTACCATAGATCACAAAATGATTTTTGTTTGTATTCATTTATCGACAATCATGAAAATGTAGTTGTAGGTCAATTCGAGGAGAAGAAATCTATTGATCTAATGTGTATGTTCGATGACGTTACTTATATTGATGATTTACCCAAGTATGATCAGTATGATGATGACTATGTTTTTGAAATCGAGCATGACTCTTCAAGGCAATCATTGGCATGTTTTCGGGAGGAGTGAGTTCAATTACAACAGCTAAAATATAGCACTTGGCCTATACATATTGATAATTATAGCAATGAAGAGAATTCAAAAAATTTCAAAGTAAGTGAAAGTTCCTTTCCCTTTTGTTTCACTTCATTTCAATTATCGAGAGAAAACTTTCCTCAAATTAGCAATCAGTAGTCTTTCAGTTTTGATATGGAGCGTGGAGAAGACAATGAACTTCTTGATCAGGACTCATTACCCTTGTGTCTCCCTTCATTTGCAAAAATAAGAAAATTGTAAGCAAGAAGATAAGCGAGTTGTCAACAGTATGAATGGGAAGCCTTCTCATGGATTGGTTGAGGATTTCACTTGTGATATTGAAGCTTCTTTCACTCTAGAATCGCAACCATTGTGTTAAATTGATTTTCACACCATAGATCAAAGCTTAAAACTTGAAATATATTATGAATTGATGCAGGATATATTTGTACCATTAATTTTTTATTCATTTCAGTTTTTGAAGAGAAATTTTGATAATATCTCTGAAGCAAAGAGCCATAAGCCTATAGAAAATCATGTACTCTCATTGGAAACAATGTATAACAAGTTCCAACATTCTTCTCAGTTTTTCGATGATCCAATAGCTAATGTTTTGGATAATATCTGTAGTCAAAAAATTTCTCCATTAGCTAGCTATGTGCTTCAAAATAGAGATGATATAAATTTGATCAGGCAACCAGGTTCATTGTTTTATTCATCAAGAGTCTCATTACAAAGCTCATCCAAGAATTTGCAATCATATCAGGAGAGTAGCGATAAAGAAGATGTGGTCTTAGAGCCTCTTGCACATGATGATCTTCCTCCAGGATTATAAAATGAAAGGAATGCTTGGGTTTCTACTGAGTTTCAAGACAAGGTAAAATTTCAGAATTTTTAGGGTCCTTTTATTGATTTGCTACATCTAACAGGGGAGATAAATTTTCTTGTATTTATGGACCATAAGCACATCTTCAATAGATATTTGGAGTTTTCTAGTTTTTTTCTTTTCTTCCTGCTCAAGGAAAATGTGAGTGTGATTCAAGTATGTAGCCATTTGCTGGATTGGTTACACTGGAAGGATAATTTTACATTTTTGTACATATGTCTTCAGCAAGTAGGAATTTTTCATTAGGATTTGAAGCCCTCAAGTCTCGATGATATGTTTTCATCAATAAGTTATATAAGTGTTGTTTCAGTGAGTAGTCAGTTTTTTTAATTCAAAGTCAGTTCATTTTGTCTATCAGTTTTTAGTATTGAATTTGGTATCTTGTTTTTTAATACATGCCCAATGGATAAGGCTACTTGGTCTATGATGTTCTTGACACCTCCAAGGAGCTGCCATCCCTATTTGGATCCAACGTTAGTGTTAGTCAATTATGTATGTCACCGGTGATCAAATGTGACCTTACAAAGTTTTTGTTAGGATCTCAAGTCAAATTTTTATGGTTTCAATAAGTCTTCAAATAAAAATTTGGTCTCTGACTAGTTTGTCTAGGTATATCACTACTCCTAAAACCCTTCATGGTCAATTTACATCAGCATAGTCAGGTCATTCCATCTTGAAAGAGTGGCATGGTCATCATGGTCATCATTCAGTTCATCATTTCATGTAGTGTCATCATTAGGCCATAGGGTCAAAGTCATGAAAATAATTCATTTCATCATAAAAAGTCACCATTTGAAGGAATAGTGATAGTGAAAAACATTTAATAAAGTGTTCAAAAGTGATTTTATATATTATTCATGATGTAATATATCCTAAAGGGTTCTAAATTTGTAGTTTCAAAATCAAATGTGAAAAGACATGGTGGGGCCACTACACCACCAAAATAAAATTGAATTCCAAGCTACAAAAAGACCAAAGAAACATTTAATTTTCTCATTCCAACTCAAGGAGACATCACTCCCAACCTCTACAGTCGGCTCCAGCTTCTTCCTGGCATCCTTCGTCACATGAATGTAAACAGGTGAACCAAAAATCCTCAAATGGGAAATATCAGGCTTCTTACCAGAAAACGCCTCCTCTGGTGTACCCATGCCAAGTATCCTGTGAGGAAAATGGTTTTGCACATAAACCGCAGTGTTTCATGCCTCAACCCACAAGTGTATGGGAAGGCCCTGATCATGCAACATCGCCCGTGCAGCACCCACAATCGTTCTCTTCTTCCACTCTGCAACCCCATTCTGCTGTGGGTTATGAGGTGCTATGAGCTCTCTTCGAATTCCTTCTACGCTGCAAAGGTCCTTGAACTCGCCAGAGATGAATTCACCACCATTGTCGCTCCTAAGAGCCTTCACCTGCTTCCCCGATTCTTTCTCAACCAGTGCCTTGAACTCACAGAACTATGAGTATGTATCGCTCTTCTTCTGCATGAAGAAGATCCAGAACTTACGAGAAAAATCATCAGCAAATATCACATAGTACCTGTGCTTTGCTGTCGAAGCTACTGAGAAAGGTCCACACACGTCTGTGTGAATTCTCTCAAGGATCGTCGTGGTGCGACTATCCTTCTAAATGAAAAGGTAAGCTTTCCCAATTTTCTCAAATACATCCACCACCGCGGGCACACTGCGCAAGTGTACCTTTGGGAAGCCCAGTAGAAATCTGTTGCAATATCTTCAAAGATCCATGGTGAAGGTGGCCCAATCTCCGGTGCCACAGCTCTCCATCATCTCGGCTCACCACTCCTTCTGCCTTGCCTGCCATTACTTCGCAGCCATCTACCTACAATTGATAAAGGTTCTTAACTCAAACCCCTATCCTCCGGGTCTCACCAATTGCCTTACTGCGCAGGAAACCCCTATCCTCCGGGTCTCATAAATAACTTCGAACCACCTGGCTTGTACTACGCAATCCTCATTGGCATCTCCAATCACTGGTTGTTGCAAATCATGCAACAGTATAGTCACAACTGATAGTCACACTGCTCTTTCGCCTATCTCTTCACTGGTCTCCACTGAAACTGTCCATGCACTGAATTTAACTGATGTATTCTTTATTTTATTAATGAGTTTATAATTAGTGAATTAATTAATAATTAATTCACACCACTCTCACTAGTTTATCAATCAGTTAGACTAGATACAAATAGCTCAACTATGTTTAGCTTAGTTAAACTGAACACAACTCCATTAACTTCCTCAATCAACTCCACCAAACTCTCTCACATGAGTTCTAACTGAAGTATCCATGAAATAGCTCCACTTAACCCTCAGGAATAGCGTAATTCCTTCTGTCAGCTCCTGTGCCACATCTGTGCACTTAACTGAAGTGCTCCAAGAGAATAAGATAATGTTTAGAGTCCAAATATTATTAAGAGCTAATAATTTTCGACATATCTATTTTTAGACTGGCAATCTAAAAATAGATTCCGCCCAATATGTCTAAAAATAGAAGTCCATCTATTTTTCCAACTTGACCAACCATCCACAAATAGCATCCTGCAACTCATATAATATGATCCATATGTCTAAAAATAGACTTTGCGCCAAAAATAGCCTGCGGGCCCACTTAGTGAAGGCGACTTCTTTCCACTAAGCTCATCATCTGATGAATGTGCCACCCCATCTGCACTGAGAGAGCAAGAATCGTCCGTATGGAAGAATACCTTGCGACAGGTGCAAAGGTTTCCTCATAATCGATCCCTTCAATCTGTGAGAAGCCTTGGGAAAAAAATCTTGCCTTGTACTTCTCCACACTCCCGTCAGCTGGTTGCTTCACTTTGTAGATCCATCTCGAACCCACCACTGATTTCCCTTCCGGCCTTGGGACAATCTCCCATGCACTGTTTCTGACAATCAAATCATACTCTTCGACCATGGCATCTACCCATGCAGGATCCTCCACAGCTTCCTCGAAAGAGGATGGCTCTGTCATGATACACTTGCTCATAAGAGCCATGTATCTAGTATACCGGTCAGGTGACTGTCTCTGTCTGCACTGTGATGTAGGTGCTCCTACAACCTTCTCTGCATCTTGAGCCAATCGCTCATCTTCTGTAGTGCGCTTCCGCCCTCTAATGGTTGGAGTTGCATGAGTGGTCTCTTCCACTCCATGAACCTCCTCTTGTGGCTGATCCACATCCAGAGACTCATCCTTAGGAACTAAAATCTCCTCATCTGCATGCAATTGTGGCTCCCTCTCAAGAAAACACTTCATGGCTTTCTCCTCATGAAATTTGATATCCCGTCGCACAACAGTCTTGTGACTGTCTGGAAAATACACACGATAGTTGTGGGGTGTATCAGTGTAGCCCACAAATATCCCAACCTCTACAGTCAGCTCCAGCTTCTTCCTAGCATCCTTCATCACATGAATGTAAATAGGTGAACCAAAAAGCCTCAAATGGGAAATATCAGGCTTCTTACCAAAAAATGCCTCCTCGGGTGTACTCATGCCAAGTATCCTGTGAGGACAACGGTTTTGCACATAAAACGCAATGTTGCATGCCTCAACTGTTGAAAATGGAAACAAGAAACAGTGAAGGAGGCCTCCTGAAACATCTTTCCTGATCCTAGTTGGAAAGAGATCACCTAAACTAGGTGGGGACCACACATGTGATTTTTGTCGAAAAATCTATTTTTAGACTATGTCTATTTTTAGACATATGGAGCATGGTCCAGGGATTGCAATATGAGATTCTTGGAGTATTGGTCATGTTGGTAAAAATAGATGGACCTCTATTTTTTGGACCTATAGGTCGAAGTCTATTTTTAGACTGCCTATCCTAAAAATAGGGAAGTCGAATATTATTAGCTCTTAATAATATTTGGACTATAAGCATTATCTTATTCTCTTGAAGCACTTCAGTTTGATGCCTAGATGTGGCACATGCAGCTGACAGAAGGAAATACACTTTTCCTAGGGTTTAAGTGAAGCTATTGCATGAAGACTTCAGTTAGAACTCATGTGACAGAGTTTGGTGGAGTTGATTGAGGAAGTTAGTGGAGTTGTATTCAGTTTAACTAATCTAAACATAGTTGAGCTTTTTTGTATCCAAGTTAACTAATAGATACAATTAGTGAGAGTGGTGTGAATTAATTATTAATTAATTCACTAATTATAAACTCATAAATCAACTAAAGAATACATCAGTTAACTTCAGTGCATGGACAGTTTCAGTGGAGACCAGTGCAGAAATAGGTGAAAGAGCAAGTTAACTATCGGTTGTGACTATACTATTGCTATTTGCAACACACAGATGGGTGGAGTAACCCATGAGGATTACGCAGTTCAGGCTGGGTGGTTTATCTATATAAAGAGGCCATCCCATAGCTTGAAAACGCAATTCAGGTTGGCTATCAAGTGGCTAAAGGTTGGAGCATGAGTTTTGCTAGATCTAGCTTGATAGTGTGTAGCAAGGAAGGTAGTGCATGAGAGCTTGCAAAGAGCTTTGTACTATGATTGTTACATGATCTCCATGGCATGTATAATATACAGATAGTTGGGGGTTTTCAGCTTTAAGCTTTCCCATGAAATACTGTGTTCATATGTATGAATTTTTATGGCTTTAATGTGTGCATGCAATTGATTTTATTTCCGCATGTGATGATCAATGGCAGAAGAGATTCTGTATTATGCATGAAGCTAAAATAGTGTGTGATCAGGAGAATCTCGGTGGATAACATATCAGTTATTCAAATTTCTACATCAACCCACAAGTGTATGGGAAGGTCGTGATCATGCAACATCACCCGTGCAACACCCACAGTCGTTCTTGTTATCACTCAGGTTTTCCTTGAAGTTGTGGAAAAGGAAAGTATACACGAGGTAACCACAAACCAACCTTCAGATGCAGAATCTAGCCAATCTGCATCCAGAGAGGGCTCTCTCTTTATAATTTATCTTTGTTCTTAGAAAGTTTTAGGCTAGTTATAAATCCAAGAGTTTGTTTGAAAATGGTGGAATTCGCCAACTAAGGGCAAGGTTGAATATTTTCAGGCCATTAGGCTATGGAGTCAAAGGATGGCTTTACTGGATTACTATTCTACACACAAGATGGCTTTGCAGGGCAAGATAGCCAAACAGAGAACAATTTTTAGAATTTAAAGTGGATGGAATGGGTTTGAAGGGATGAAAGGCAGTTAAGAATCTTTCAGCATGTTTAAAAGAAAGAAATGAAATGATTACAAATAAAGAGCAGTGAAGAATTCTTTACTATAGTAATCAAAATGTTTAAATTAGCGAAGCAAGAGCAATTAATAATTCGTTGCTTATAACTAATTTAGAGGAAAACATTTAGAATAATCACAATTGAAATCAGAGTACAATTAAGTAAATTCTGATTCAATCCTTTATGTAAATTATTCAGAAATGGACATAATGATATTATAAATAGATATAAAACTTAAAACATAGGATAGAAAGACTTATTGAACTGCAGTCCGACACATGAATCCTGCAAAAAGTCCTAAGCTTCAAATTGTCATCCAGTAAGCCACAAATAAATTTCTCCAAAACACTTTTTATTCCAAAAACATCAATGTCACAGCCAAATATTAGAATCCACCCTCAATACTTCCAAGAGTGAAGTATTTATACAAATTCTAAACTAAAATATCTTGAAAAAATATCAAGATTAGTTCACAAATCTCTCCAACTATTTTACATAAATAGAACTTAAGTAAAGGAAACTCAAACTAATGCATATATTTGGCACTATTTTGTATGTATAGGTGATGACAAAGAGGAGAATTCGAATTTGATCCAACTCTTAGTTGATGATGAGGCATCCAAGTCACTAACTGCTTCCTTTCTTTGTGCAATTCTGCTCCAACAATTCTGCAAATTTTGGGTCCAATGATACCTTTATATTTCTCAATCCGTAATAGATATGTAAAAAGTGAAAGAGGTTATTGTAGATAAATAGGTTGGTGAGATAAACCACTTTCAATTTCCTAAAATTCCTCTCCAGCTGTGCACAATAGGCTCTGCAAAAAGATGTGTAAAACAGAGTTTTACAGAGTCTGAAAAATAGCCTCTAAAGATGTGCATTTATCTCTCAGTATGAAATCAATGTGAAAATACTGAGATATTTTTTTGTATCTGGGTCTCTTAGGAACAAAAACCTCCTTCATTTTTGTAAAATGTATTTCTTATTGGCCACAATATTCTCTGCAAAATGATGACTTAACAGGAATTTTCTGCAAAAAGTGCTTTCCAACATTGTTTAATATTTCCAAAACCATAATGGCTGTTAGAAAAGTGAGAGAGGTTTTTGTAGATGGCCCTTTTAAGAACATAAACCTCCTTCATTTTTTCAAAATTCATCTTGGATTGATCACAATAGTTTCTTCAAAACTATGACTAAAATATGCAATTTCTGCAAAAATATTCCTTCTTGTTGTGTTTTTCATCTTTTCACTTTTTTGTTCCTTTGACTGTTTTACTTTCACTTTAAACGAAAATAATTGTTGGTGAAAGTATTTTCATCTCTTTTTACCATTTTACTGCCTCTGTATTTACTTTTACTGTTTACCTTTGACCGCTCTGTAACTTCATTTTAACTTTCACTCTGACTTTTACCTGATACACTTTAACCACTGATACTCTTTAGTTGTTATGCTTTCTAACCTCTGTTTGAATAGATTTGATAACACTATTGGAGTAAACAAGTCTTATGAATAGTATTAAGACTGTTTATCCAAGGATATGGTCTTCTGATTACCTGTAAAACAAAACAAATTGTTAATAAAGTATTGGTTTGCAGGGGAGGTCGAAAAGGTTTCATTTGATTTTGAGATGTCTGTGGAGTGAATCTAGAATGATTTTTGGGAGGTAAACCATGCTCGAATTGGTTAACAGAGGCTTCAGGTGGCGCAGCTAGGTTACAAAGGGTTTTACTGCATAATCAAGTGAAAATGAGCCACACTAGGGTGTTTGAACAGTGATTGAACAGGTACTGATTATAGCAGATGAATGCTTGGGCACTGGTCTAACAATGGCGTTCAGCAATTTTAGTCGACAGCAGTTTGACAATGGATTTTTCAAATATCTCAGCAAAGGGCGTAATCACTTTCAACAGACAGAACGATGAAAAAATGCGTGGAATCTTGTTTTATTTGCAAAATCAACGGGAATTTTTTATTGTTTTCGAAAATGACGTCATCAGTGTACGGGAGGACACGTCACTGGGGTCGGGCGGTAAGCGGTAAATTCCGCACCGCTTTCGGGAGTTGGCGGTATTTTGTGGAATGGGAGTGATTCCATTCGGAGATCAACACGTGGCAGGTGCACTGTTTCGAAACCACCGTGATCCCGCGCGCTAACGATTGGACGATGGATGGCTAGCGGAATTACAGCGGGCCGTTGATCCGGGAATGGGCGATCGGACGGGTGATATGAAGATAAGATGGTGGGGGTTTTAACACGCGGGCCCAAAGTAATAAATGTTAATTTAACTATTCCGGGTGGCGTCTTATTGGCTGAGGGATTGGTTATTAATTAATCTGGGTGATTAATTAATCCCGTGGTTTAATGAGAGTTGGGGTTGCGGCGGGCTTTGGTTTTATTTATTTTTTCCGTTTAAAACATAAAACATATGTTTAAAACCTTTTCAATATTGTTATTATATGGTAATAAATTAATGTAATTTATTATCCATAGGGGCGGGGATAGTTTATAAGGATATGTTTTTGACCAAAGGGTATTGTAATTAGGGATTTTATTTCAAACATATGGAATTAAATACTTTGGCTAAAAATCTATAATAAGAGGGTTTTGGGGATATTAAATAGGAGGAGTTAAATACAATAGGATAAGGTATTTTTATTAAGGATTTAATAAATAAATCAGATGTTAATATGACAAAGGGACAAGGGAAACTCAAAATACTTTACACAACTAGGAAAGTGGAGATTTCTGAAGTAAATTGCATCATCTCAATTTCAACACTTAAACATAGAATAGAAATTAATTTTGAGGGATTATTATGGAAATTTGCATGATTTTCCTAAGTAAAATAGAATTTTACTTAGGAAAAGATTAAAAGTGAATGATAATAATGATAAATAACTTCAAGTACTTAGGTCTTTTTGATCATTAGGCCGAGGGTCCTGTCCCTCCAAAAGTCAAGGAAATGCCTTGAGCCCCTTTAATCTTCAAATACCTTAGCACTTTGGGGAAATTAGTAAAACTCCTAGGGAGAAAGTGATGTGGGAAGTTAATGATTTTGACTTTGCTTTTTGTGAATCTTCCAATGTATTTTCTGCTTCAGTACTTGTTATGAAAGTAAAGGATTAAACACATTTAGCAGCATCATTCATCACATGAAACTTTGCAACACCATCTACCTACCCTATCTACTTGACACTACCATTTTCTTTTCTTTATTAGGGTGAATTTGGACTTGCAAACCCTTATCAGTCTTTTCCTTTTACATGGCAAATCTATCTAATACTACTCTTATTACATCCAAGGGCTCAGATTAAACTATTGAGCACATTTTATTAACTCTACCTATCTACTTATCTGCCAAGATTAAACTGTTTGGTCAGATATTTATTCTCTATTCTACAACATGAAATTGAAAAATGAATGAATCAAGTTTATACAGTTTGACTCTTCATAAATTGTGGCAAAGTTTAACAAGCTGCACACAATTACTTATTTACAAAAAATGAAATAGTAGTGGCATTTGGATTTGCACACTTTCCTTGGTCTATTTTTGTTTGGGGTTCATTTCTTTCACTTTTTGACCATTTTATTTTTCTTACCTTTTGATTTTTCTTTTAGGGTATACCCTCTTTACATTTTTTAAAATTTTTTGATTTTTTGATTTTTCAAGAATATGGAACACCTTTTCACAAGAAAAAGGTTTGAACATATTGCATAGTTCAATCAAGACAATCATGAAAATTGACACCTACAGCAGGGAGTTCACAGCTTCTTCAGCTCCAACTCCATTCTCGTTGTGGGTTGGTGAGGTGCTGCGAGCTCTCTTCGAACACATTCTACACCGCAAAATCCTTGGTCTAACCGTAGATGTAAATTCACCACCATTGTCGCTCCTAAGAGCCTTCACCGCTTCCCCAATTTTTTCAACCAAAGGCTTTGAACTCACAGAACTTTGAGTATGTCTCGCTCTTCTTCTACATGAAGAAGATCCAGCACTTATGAGAAAAATCATCAACAAATATCACATAGTACCTGTGCTTTTCTGTCGAAGCTACTGAGAAAGGTCCACACACGTCTATGTGAATTCTGTCAAGGATCGTCGTGGCGCGACTATCCTTCTCGTGAAAGGTGGCTTTCACAAATTTTCTCAAAGTACATCCCTTGCACTGACCTGACTGCGCAAGTGTACCTTTGGGAAGCCCAATACAAATCTGTTGTAGTATCTTCAAAGATCCATGGTGAAGGTGCCCCAATCTCCGGTGCCACAGCTCACCATCATCCTGGCTCACCACTCCTTCTGCCTTGCCTGCCATTACTGCGCAGCCATCTACCTACAATTGATAAAGGTTCTTAACTCGAACCCCTATCCTCCGAGTCTCACCAGTTCCCTTACTGCGCAGGAAACCCCTATCCTCCTAGTCTCATAAATAACTTCGAACCACCTGGCTTGTACTACGCAATCCTCATTGGCATCTCCAATCACTGGTTGTTGCAAATCATGCAACAGTATAGTCACAACTAATAGTCACACTGCTCTTTCGCCTATCTCTTCACTAGTCTCCACTGAAACTGTCCATGCACTGAAGTTAACTGATGTATTATTTATTTGATTAATGATTTTATAATTAGTGAATTAATTAATAATTAATTCACACCACTCTCACTAGTGTATCAATCAGTTAGACTAGATACAACTAGCTCAACTATGTTTAGCTTAGTTAAATTGAACACAACTCCATTAACTTCCTCAATCAACTCCACCAAACTCTCTCACATGAGTTCTAACTGAAGTATCCATGCAATAGCTCCACTTAACCCTTAGGAATAGTGTAATTCCTTCTGTCAGCTCCTGTACCACATCTATGCACTTAACTGAAGTGCTCCAAGAGAATAAGATAATGTTTGTAGTCCAAATATTATTAAGAGCTAATAATATTCGACATATCTATTTTTAGACTGGCAATATAAAAATAGATTCCGCCCAATATGTCTAAAAATAGAAGTCAGACTATTTTTCCAACTTGACCAACCATCCACAAATAGCATCCTGCAACTCATAGAATATGATCCATATGTCTAAAAATAGACTTTGCGCCAAAAATAGCTTGCGGGCCCACTTAGTGAAGGAAACTTCTTTCCACTAAGCTCATCATCTTGTTGCAATATCAACACCAATTTTTCCCACGAAACCCTGTTTCACACGGCAAGCCTTTTTGAAGCCAAATTTCCACTTTCCAAAGCTTGAAGACCAAATTCAAAGCACCTAAAGGGTTAACACTGCTGAATATACCATAGAAATCCTTTTTTTCAATTAAACCCACTCAGAAAACCCCTGTTTTATGTTTTATGCTAGTTTTACATCCTTAGATAAACCTAATTGAGCCAGAAGCCTAAAATAATCCATCCTCAGCCTAAAACTGCTCAATTTCCTCTCTATTTAATATAAAACTCCTACAAACAGTCTAATCTTGTAGCAGTTACTCAAAATGACTAAGAAATGGAGCACAAGCAGACTTGTAGGATCCAAAACACCTAAACCAAAGGTATCCAAAGCTCTTAAACCTACCCCAGCCATCTCTACTAAATCTAATACAACAGTAAATCCCCCTCAACCACCTGTGGTTGCTACTGAAAGCGTTCCTTTGACTGATCTTGATTATAAAATTGCAGACCCTATTATTGAGTTTAATTTGCTAGATATACACAACTAGTGTTACGAAAAATATCTAGACAAAGATGATATTCAAATTTGGGAAACCCATTTTCCTAAGTATATAGTCCCATTGACTCATCCTGGTCAAGAAATCATCAGAATTTGTCAAAAATACTATGAGCCAGATCAAAGGGCTATAGTAAATGTAGAAAACGAAATACTTTTTACCATTACAGCCCAGTCAATTAATCAAATGCTTCAATTACAACCTGATCCCCAGGCAGTCCCCTTGTCTATAGAAGCATTAACTCAGTTATACCTTGGCAATAACTCTGTTATACCTTGGTTCATGATATTTCAGAATTTCATGCCTTCTCATGTTGACATTCCAAATATTAATCCTCCATCTTCCATAGCTAAATTTCCTGAAGGTTCTAGAAAGATCATCTCTATGCTATCTTTTATCCTAGGATATTTTACAGATGAGTATACTGATGAATCTATTCTTGGTTTCCTGTCCACCATGTCTCCTAGTCAACCTCCAGCAGTCATATTTGACTATGATGGTTTCATAGCAAATGTCATTCATTAACAGTTGACTAAGTTACCCACAGAAGGAGTCTTTAGATATTCATCTTATCTTTTCCACTTGTTCCTATTCTTTCAAGCAGAGAAATTTCCTATTTCATTACAAAATATGGATATATAAGGAAAGCCTCTTTCTATAATTTTTTGGACCTCAATACTTAGAAAAGAGGGCAGTGATTTTACATATTCAGATTTTTCAGAGCTCTTTTTATATCCAGTAGTGAACATATTGAATAAAACAGAACAGCCCGGGATCAGTGAGGAGATGAAAAGAATTCTACATCTCTTATAACAGAATAAGGTTGGAGATTGGTATCTCTATCAAAAATACATTGAGTTAAGGATTTTTGGGTCTAACTTATTACCTTATAAGTTTCCCAAGCACATGTGTATGAGAATTTATTCATTAGAATATCTTAGACAAATTCTAAACTCATATTCAATTAACTTTATGACTGCCAAAAATAAGACTCATTTTAAGTTAAAGAATCAAGTTGGCCCATTCATAATCAACAACAGAGATGTAAAAAAGGAGATTACCAAGAAACTATCAGAGTACAAATTTGAGGAAAGCTTTTCATGGAATTATGATCCTCAAGGGATCTAGAGTAAGCTAAAGGTAAAGTGCAAGTTGACACCTTTATCCATGAACCCAAGCCTGACATAGAAAAGTTTGAAATCAAATTGAATGAATGGAAAACACATTGATTGATACAGCGAATAAAACTGATACAGCACAAGCTCTAGAAGTTGTCAAACAACCAGAAGCATCAACAAAGAGAATCAGAGAGGAAGGAGGTTATACAGCAGAGACAACAACTGAGACCAAATTTAAAATAATCTATAACAAGAGGCTTAAACTTAGTTCAGTTGATAAGGATAGAGTAACCATTGATGTTGATGAGACAAATGCTCCAGTATCCAATGATGATATAGCCACAACTATAATCAATGAAACACTTATGGAAATAGAATAGGAATCAACAGCCAATAAGAATGATACATAGATGATTAAGAAGAAACACAACATGGAGGCCTCTTCCTCATAATCAGCTGAGGAAAAGCATTTGGACATCAAGGAGAAATACAAGCAGATTAAGCAGAAGAGTGAGGAGATAAAGACTGAGATATATTCTCAATTCCTGAAACAAAAGCCTGGAAATCAGAATAGGCTATCATCAGCCTTTGATTATTCTACCAACAAAATGATCATGTCATTCCTACAACCTACTACCTCAGCGCCTAAAACAATAACAGACTATAAAATGGTGGACTTTGAGGTAGACATAGAAAATATTCATGAGCTGGACCAGATTGAATTTCATAGGCATAGCTCTGAAATGTTGTATTCTACAGTGGTAACTAAAGCAATGAGTGCTACTAAGCTACATAATACTATCCTTAATATGCAATATCAGATGAAAATGGATAAAGCATCCTTATATGCCAAGGACCTAAGGATTAAAGCCTTAGAGGAACTAGTTTTACAGGTGGGATATGATCCCTAAAACATTCAATTAGCAGAATTATTAATCAAGAATAAGAATGAAGACATAACAGCTTTGAGGAAATAGCTCAAGCTTCCTCAAAGTGAGAATCCACAAACAAAAGAAATCCTCCAAGATCAAAGTGAAAAAGAGGAAATGATGGAGCTCATACTAAAATTGACAGCACAAATCAAGGAGATGGAAACTCAAATGGACCAGCTTGTCCAAGAGAAAGAGACTGTAAAAGAGCCAGAGACTCCTACAATTCCTACAGTCATCCTAGTGATTACTACAGCAGTGCCCTCTACTTTAGGAGAGAAATTAGCACCAAAGGGCCCAATGGAAACTGCAGTGCCAGTGACTTCAGCCACTACTTCAGCTACAGACTCTTCTACTAAAAATGTACAGCACACTGATGAAGCTAGCCAAATTATCAAATCCATGGAAGAAATTACTTTAAAGACAGGTGAAATAAATAGACTGAATAAAATAATTGAAAATCTTGAGAGGGAAAATAAGACAGCTCATATCAATGTCATAACTCATGAGCATAAAACAATTAGATTGGGAGAGAAACTCAAGAATTTACAAAAAGAATTGGCTTTCACAGAGCAAATCTCTTGTATAAAAAATCATCTATGGACTAACATAATTGAATCCATTCACAATCAATGGCCTTCAATTCAAGTTATCTATGAGCAAAAATAATTGTTGTTGGCAGCCCAGATAGAGATACAAAAGACAAAAGATGAGTTGACTGATAAGCCTGCTCAGGCTTTAAAACTCATTACATTTTTGAACAGCAAGAACAGGGAGGAACTTGAAGAATTGCAAGTCTTAGACAAGAAATAAACCATATTATAGATCAAAAAGGTTATCACTAAAAAGAACTTAATGAACAATCTTGAAGAAAAATGTGAAGAAAGGAACTTGGCCATAACTAGTTTTATGGTGAAATACACAAATTTAAGACAGAGAGGCTTACTAGACATACATGTTTTTAATGAAAAACTTATGCCCCAGAAGGACTATGATAAAAAGATCGGGGAGTTTTATAAAGAGCAAGTAAACAAGCCACTTTCACAAGGAACTCCTACAGGGAAAGTTCTCCTTCAGTATTTTGAAGATCTATTCTTTTTACAGCATGAGATTAAGCATCTCTTTGTCATCAAACCTACCTCTGCTAGATATACAAAGGTTGAAGAGAATTTCAGGAAGTTGAGGAATGTCCAAATTCCCAATGCAGAAGAGTGGAAAACTTTTACTGGTTTGATGTAAAGATGAAAGGTAAAACAATGAAATAAGATTACCTTAAAACAGTCAAAAGAAACAGTTGAAATAAAATAAAGTTTGCTGGTTTTTACTACCAAAAAGATATTTTACAGCAGTAAACCAATGAAACTAATGGTCAAAGAGTACCAGCATTAAAGAGTATCAGCGAAGGCAAGTCAAATGCAAGATATTTCCTAGCAGCCGGCAAGCAGGACACCTAAACAGTCAACAACTCTTTGCTAGATAAACAGTTCTATTTATTTTGGATAAAAAGGGCAGCTTGTTGTTTGTTAAGCAACTGTCCCTTTTATTATGTAATGATATTTTATTTTTCCTAAGATAATTCCTAGAACTCTTCTAGGATATTTGTAAAACATTTTTGTATAAATACTTCTACATTAGAAGCATTCAATGTGGAATAAAATTGTTGGACTTATTATAGACATTTTTGTTGAACATTGGAGGCTATTATGTGTTTGAATTCAAAGTAGCAGACTGGAAAAGCTGACTGGCATCATAATTCAGGATCCTTGTGATAAGCTGATGAGTGAAGTACTTCCTACTTGTCACTATTTCCTTTTCTAAGTTCCAAGCATTCATTTTACGTTTGTTCTGTATGAATGTGTAACTAGGAGTATTACTACAGGATTAGTCAAGTTCTCCTTGTCTTTAACTAGTTTCCATTTTAATTTTTTCTTCTGATTTCCGGTGCAAGGAACCCTTAATTGCTCCTCTCGTTTGAACCTTGCCTTTTACTTCCATTTTCTGGATCAAAGGATCCTTAAGTTCCCTTTATCCCAATCATACCACCTCACAAAAAACCATTTTCCCAAATCTCTGAGGGTTATCTATCTTGCCCTAAATATATTTATACATTTTTGGTCTTGATTTCTAGTGCTGCTAGCTTGATTTAGACTCCATAGCCCAATGGACAAGTAGATTTCTCTCTATCTTACCTCCAAGTGATTTTTCCCCACCAAACCCTTTAAACCAAAACCAAATTGTACTTTCATAACTAGCCTAATACTACAAAGATAAATCTTAAAGAGAGAGCCCTCTATGAACCCTAGGAAGGCTAGATCCTAGAGTTTGAAGTAGGTTTGTGGTTACCTCTAGAATTCTTTGACTTAAATCTAAAAATCCACAACTTAAGAATTTACTAAAGTGATAACATAATGGCGACCATACTGGGGACTTAACCAATCCTCAGTCATAAAATTGTCTTGAAAGAAAATTATTTTATTTATATTTTTATTTCAAGATTATTTTTATAGGTTGTGGGTATTGAAAAATAGTAATCCTGGCTTCTAGGAAAACCTACTATACCAGGTCTAACCCGGACCCTAAATCTGCTGCCATAGTAGATAACCCAGACCAAATTGGAAAAAAGAAAAAACAAACAGAAAACTTAGAAGCTGAAATATCATTAATAAGAGTCAATTCATTACCTCGAGAATTAGTTAGTCTACAAGATATTGATTTTGATCTGAAATTTGAGCATTTCCTATTTCAAAGCAAATCTGAAAATGATTTAAAAACTACTGTGGTAGACCCTGCTTTTGTTTCATTCTTGAATACAAAACAGAAAATTATGACAGCTAGATCTAAATCAAAGAAAGTTGAATATCAGACTAAAGTTGAAGAAATTAATGTTACAATTCTTAAGGATATTGATGAGGCTATTGAATTAGCTAAATTTCTGACTTATACAAATAAACCTCCAGTTTCTCAATTACACACTACAATAATACCAGCTGCAGATTCATCTCTGTATGTTGTTACATCATATATAAATACCACTCCCAACTCATCCACGGACCCATTTATCCCTGGACTGCCTTTGCAACCTAGAATACGTTTTCCACCATCCACTCAATCCATTAGTTTACCTTCTGATTTTTCAAGTTCATCATTCTCATTTCCTATTAGTTCCACTCATATCCCAATATCATTTCCTAGATCTTCTGGTACAGTTTTCAGTTCATCTGCTACCATTTCCAACACAACTCCAAGATCTTTTACTAGGTCTTCTAATCAAACTAAGCTTTTAGCCATGGCTGTTAGATATGATCCCCTTGTCTTACCTCAACAATTGCATGACTTACCTCAAGATTATGAAAACAAAATACCACTGTTTGATGGTACTATACAATATACTACTTAGCAACACATAACTAAAATCACAAACTTCTTTGAAATTTATGAAATAGATCACTCAGATGTTCAAATGAGATTGTTTGCTCAAAGTTTGACTGGAGAAGTAAAGAAATGGTTTAAAGATCAAGCTACTAGTAGCATAACTGATTTAGCTGTATTTCATAGGAAATTTTTTAATAATTGGGAAAAGAAAAAGAACCCTCTTCAAATATTATCTGAATTTGATGAATTAAAAAGAGCCCCAAATGAGTTAGTTCAAGATTACTGCACTAGGTATAATAGTGTTTATAATTCTATTCTTGCAACTCTTAAACCTACTCCATATTATGTTTTGCTCAAATTCCATGATGGATTTGATGCATATATGGCTCATCAATTAAGGGAAAGAGATGCAGACACCTTAGAAAAAATTCAAGTAGATGTTTTTGGTGTAGAAATAAATATATTAGCTTAAAAAGCTAGACTCAGGAATGAAAGAAGGGTGACTATCAAAGAAGAAAATTCAAATTCAGATGCAAAAATAGATAGCTTAGCCAAAACCTTAGAAAGAATGATGGATAGATTAGATAATATAGAAAAAATACCCCATTGGGATAATCAACAACATATCAGAAATCCCAACTTTAGAAAAAACATAAATCAGGGAAAAGCAAAAGAAACAGGCCTAGACCAAACAATTAGGCCCCCATTCCAGGAGAACTATGCTGAAAGTTCTCAAAATAATGATGAAGATGAGGATGAAATCACTCATCTAATGGGAATAGATGAAAACAATACCATTTTCCTCACTCAGGAAGATCGGGAACTATTTGAGCTCCAACAACTCAAATTAGAGTCGAGTGAATCCTTTGACTATAAACAGGGTTATGACTTTTCCATAAATGAAATACATAGTCAGTATAACCTTAGACACAAGAAAAACAATGAGTCGTCTACCCAAAACAATTCCCAAAATCAAAATAAGCAAAATTCCCATTCTTCCCAACCCATTTCTAGTCCTAAAAGATCATCAAGTCCCAAAATTGTTGATATTACTGATGAAGTAGCTTGAGCCTCAAAAGACACACAGAAATTTGTTGTAGCAAAAGCCTCTAACTCTGTTAAATCAACAAATTTAGATCCAAAAACACCTTCTGTTGATCCTAAATCAGTAGATCCAAAAATTAATAATTCAAAAACACCTGTTGATACTTCTAAGTCTGATAAAACTTCTACTGCTACACAAACGGTCCCTGAAAAGAAGTTTAAAAGCAGTAAACTCAGGAAATGCAGACAGAGAATGTCAAAACAATTGAAGATAGAAATACAACTGTAGAAACTCAAGAAAAACCAAGTCAAATTACAGTTACTAAAGGTGAATTAGTTCAAATTAGTAAATCTCAACCCTCATTTAATATTAAAAATGAAATTTCTAAGTTAAAAATACCCATTCCTTTAACAAAATTGGTAAAAAATAACTTATACAAATCAACGATAACCGAAACACTGAATATGAATGATGGTGAAGATGCAATTAATTTGAATGATGATCAACCAGAGTTGATCTCTGGCCCTGATGTAAATGGAAAGCATGTTGATGGATCAGTCCCTCTCTTTTATATCAACCTTACCATTCATGATCAAATTCTCCATAACGCTATGCTAGATTCAAGAGCTTCACATAATTTAATGCATAAAGCTATAATGGAAACTCCTAATCTAGAAATAACTAGGCCATACAAATATCTGTTTTCATTTGACTCTAACAAATTTAAGTGCTTAGGGTTAATCAAAGATTTATGTGTGACATTAGTTCAGTACCCTGGTAAGAGTATATTAATGGACATTGTAGTAGTTGATATCCCACCAAAGTATGGTATGCTACTTTCTCGCTCATGGGGAGCAAAGTTTCAGGGATATCTACAATTAGACATGAGTTATGCTACTATATTAGTGTTTGGTCAACCTAAAAATCTATATAGGGAAACATTGGTGAATTTTATGGTCAGTAGTGCTGAAAGATCTATAAATTATCCTATTTATTCTACACCAACTGACCTGTACTCTTTTATCTTATGTAACTCTAAGAATAATGAAATCCAAACTGAACTGATTGATAAAAAGCCAACACCAAACAATGACAACATCTTTCATGAATCCCTTTGGCACTTAGACTTTGATGGCTCAGTTAACAAATTAGGAGTAGGAGTAGGATTATGGATTACAAACATGGAGACTAATCACTCAGAAGGACATGCCTTCAGACTCAACTTCAAATGCACTAACAATATGGCTGAGTATGAGGCACTCATTCTAGGCCTCCAAATCATTAGAAACTTAGGAGGAAAAAAAATATTAATCATGGGAGATTCAGAATTAATCATAAAGCAAATAAATGGATATTATTCTGTTTATAATCCTAGACTAGCCAGATACAGAGATACAGTAACTAATTTAACTTATGATTTATTGGAATGCAAGTTTGCTGCTATACCTAGAAAACAAAATATTCAAGCACACTGTTTAGCAACTTTTTTCTAGTACATGTAACCTACCATTCCAACCAACACACAGGTACACTGCTGAGGTTAAATATAGACCAATTATTCCAGATAACTTCAAGTATTGGCAGATTTTCTCTCAGGATGAACAGATTTACCATTTCTTAAACAATGAAGAAGAATTTCAAAACTGTAAAATAGATACAAACTGTAATATAGATTCAGATTTGGATTCTGAAATAGATAATATATATGTACATAAATTTGATAAACCTAATGTATTTAGTCAATCTGACATAGATAGTTTAGAAAAGATAGATATTGAAGAAATCATTGAAGAAGAAATTGACATGTTAGATCTCAAAGATAATTTTTTGCCTAAAAGTTTAACCCCTTTGGAAGATCTCTTTGACTCCAATGATGTGCCTAAAAAGCCAAAAATGGAGCCAGTTAGGTCTGATATTGAGGAATGTATTATTGGGATAGAATTAAAACCAAAGATGATAAAATTGTCTAAATATTTACCTCTACAAGAAAAGGAAAAATACATTGATATTTTTAAGGAATACCAAGATGTTTTTTCTTGGAGTTATGAAGATCTCAAATATTATGATACAAACATAATCCAGCACAAAATTCCAATAAAATATGATCAAAAACCATTCAAACAGAAGTTAAGAATAATTAATCTTGTTCTATTACCTTTTATAGAAAAAGAAGTAAAGCGAATATATGATGCTCAGATCATTGCACCAATCAGATACTCTAATTGGGTTTCAAACCTAGTTCCAACAAGAAAGAAAACTAGAGAAATTAGGTTATGTGTCGACTTTAGAAATCTTAACAAAGTGTCTTTAAAGGATAATTACCCTTTACCAAAGATGGATCATATATTACAAAGGGTAGTTGGCTCCTCTAGGATTTCTTTGTTAGATGGTTTTTCAGGATACAACTAGATCCTAGTCCAAAAGGAAGATCAAGCTAAAACAACTTTCACCACTCCTTGGGGCACTTTCATGTATGTGAAAATGCCCTTTGGTCTGATGAATGCAGGAGCAACCGTTCAGAGAGTTGTGGACATAGCCTTTGCAAAGGAGATTCATGACTTCTTGGTAATTTATCTAGATGACATTACTGTATTTTCCAAATCAGATAATGAACACTTGGATCATTTGAGACAAGTCTTTATTAAATGTAGGAAATTTGGCATCTCTTTAAATCCCAAGAAAACTCTCTTTGGATTAGAGGAAGGTAAGTTACTAGGACATATAATTTCAAAAGAAGGAATTAGAATTGATCCTGCTAGGATAGAAGCAATTCTGAACATTCATCCACCTAGAAATATCAAAGAATTACAAGCTTTCTTAGGTAATATTAACTTTTTGAGAAGATTTATTTCAAACTTAGTTGAAATCATTAGAGAACTGAACAACATTCTCAAAAAAGAATCAATTCTAAAATGGATTGTTGAAGCCAAACAATCATTTGAATCCATAAAGCAAGCTTTAACTAAAACACCAGTCTTAATCAGTCCATATTTCAAAAAATATTTTATAATTTTTTCATTTGCTTTTGAGCATACCATTGTTGCAGTTTTACTGCAGAAGAATGATCAAGGATTTGAACAACCTATAGCTATTTTCAGTAAGACCCTTGGAGATGCCCCTCTAAAATATAACATAATGGAGAAACAAGCCTTAGCTTTGGTTAAGGCCATCAAAGACTTCAAATTTTATATTCTCTATTCCCACATAATTGCCTATGTCCCTAATTTTGTAGTAAAAGACATTCTTACTCAGGATGGTCTTGATGGAAGAAGAGGTAAGTGGATTGCCACTATCCTAGAATATGACATAGAAATTAAACCCACAAAAATCATTAAAGGACAAGGATTAGCCAGGTTAATGGTTGAATCTAATTGCAATGCAATAGATATAAATTTTATTGCTCAGGTTGATGAACAGGAAGAGATGGTGACTCTAATGATCAGTGAAGCCTTTCTAGATTCACCTTGGTACTCAGATATCATATTTGTACTTACAAACTTACAAGCTCCTCTTGAATTTTCAAGTACTAAAGCTAGATTTCTAAAACTTAAAGCAATGAGATTTTGTATCTTAGATAATGTACTTTTTTGGAGAGATCATAGTGGGATATTATTGAATTGTTTACTAGAGGAAGAAGCTAATAAAATACTTGAACAATTTCGTGAAAGTGACTATGGAGGGAATTTATATTGGAAAACTACTATATATAAGATTCTTAGAGCTGGTTTTTACTGGCCTACCTTATTTGTTGATTTTAAAAAGTTTGTTACTTCATGTCACAAATGTCAAATGTTTGAAAACAAAAATAAATTGTTGCATTTACCCTTAAAGCCTATTTCAACTGAAATTCCATTTCAAAAATGGGGTTTAAACTTCATTGGAGAAATTCACCCCCATCCTCTGACCAACATAAGTGGATTTTGACTGCCACTGATTACTTCATAAAGTGGATTGAAGTTATTCCTACTAGACAAGCCATTGATGCAGTCATTATTTCTTTCATAGAAAATAACATTTTGTCAAGATTTGGATGCCCTCACAAGATAATTACTGATAATGCAATAGCATTTAAGTCTAAAAAGATGATTGCTTTTTGTCACAAATATCATATTACCCTAGGTCACTCTACTGCATCTTACCCCAGGGCAATGGCCTAGCTGAATCCTCAAACAAAAGTCTTGTGAATATCATAAAAAAATCACTTGAAGACAACAAAAAGACTTGGAATAAGAATTTAGTCTATGCCTTATGGGTAGATAGACTTACTACCAAAAATTCCATTGGCACTTCCCCTTACCAAATTGTATATGGGATGGATGTAGTTTTTCCATCATCCTTAGGTGTTCCAGTAATGAAGATCATTCAAGAATCACATGTGGAAATAAATGATATAAAAAGTAGAATTAATCAAACTATTCATCTAAAACAAACAAGGGAAGAAATCTATAAGAAATCCCAAGTCATTCAGGATAAAATCAAGAAAAAATTTTATAGAAGAAGTAAAGAGGATGATTTTTACATTGGAGATCAAGTGTTAAAGTGGGATTCTAGAAGAGAAGACAAAGGAAAACATGGAAAGTTTGACTTTCTGTGGAAAGGACCTTATGTAATTTATGGATATAGGGGTAGCATTTCTTTCTTTATCAAAGATTTGGATGGAACAGATATACATGAAGGACCAGTAAATGGTAGAATGCTCAAGCACTACTATTCATCTAAGCTAACCAATAGTTAGTCCCATTTACTTTTACATCATTGTACATATACATTGAAGTTTTTAGATTTGATTGGATATTTTCTTTACAAAGTTGAAGCCCAGAGAGAAGGCCCTAAGTTTTGCAGGGTAAAATGTCATAAATATGAGTCTTTTATGCAGAAAACAGAAGAAAATTATTGGATCATCATGGTCAATGGATCAGGCTACTATTCAACGGTGTTCTTGACATTTCACCGGGAAATGTCATCCCCATGTGAAGCCGCTATTAGGGTCCTATAAATATAGGATTCATAATTTTGAATTGACTTTTGATAGTCTTGTAAAATATGTACATACCTTTCTTTCTGCAAGTTGTTTTCCCATATATTGAAAAAACAAAAAATAAAAATAAAAGAAAAATAATCAAAAAATCAAAAAAAGAGGGTAAAAAGTCCTAAACAAAAGAGATCAAAGGACTTAGAAAATATAGACCCCAAAAGAAAAAAAATCAAAATAGAACCTGAAAGTGAGCAAGTCCAAATGCCACTACTTTTAATTTTTTGCAAAATAAATAATTATGGCAGAGTGTCAATAAATGCCATAATCCATGATGAGTTAAACTGTTTAATATTGACTTGTCATGTTTTCAATTTCATGTTTAGATAATGAATAAAGATTTGTCAAATAGTTTAATTCTGACAAATCAGTAGATAGGTAGTGAATAATGAGGGGCTCAAAAGTTTAATCTGAGTCCTCGGATGAAATAAGGTAGATTTAAATAGTTTTATTGCTTTAAAAGAATAAATTTTTCAAGGTTGCAAGCCTAAATGCACCTGCCAAAAGGAAGAAAAAATGCTAGAGTAATGTTGGGTAGGTAGAAAGAAGTGGGAAAAAGCATGTAATATTCATCACCAAGAAAAAATCACTAATTTCCCCTCTCCTATAACTGTTTAGTGTTTTAGACTATCAGTTAAACAAGCTCAGAGCATTTCTCTGACTTTTGTTGGGACCGGACGCAAGGCTCGATGACTGGTTAGTTGAAAATGTTACATCCCCATTTACCATTATTTATCCCTCATTCATACATTTTAACTCATTTTCATAAGTAAAGACTCATTCTTACTAAATGAAACATAAAACCCCATCGAATTAACTTCCTTCGTTTCAGAAACATACAAAAACCCTCAAAAATGCTTTATCCTAAGTAAATTGGTGAAATGATGAAAAAACAAACTTTGTTTTACTTGTTCACTTTACTTAGTCATATTGTGTATTTTTGTGTATTCCATTCCCCTTTTCATATTAACTTTTAACTTAGTTTATTAAATCCTTAAATAAAAGCTTACCCTATTTATCTAATTCCCTATATCTAAATACCCCCAAAAACCCACTATTACAAAGATTTTGGACCAAAGTTATTATCCACATGTCAAAATAAAACTCAAATAAAGCACCCTTTGGTCTAAAACCAACTTTAATTAAATATCCCGCCCCCTATAGTTATTAAACCATTCACCAAGTTTAAAACTATATAATAAAATAAAAGTTGCGCCAATACATATGTTCAAAACAAAACATATTCCCTCGCTCATCAAACTTTTATCCTAAGTCTTTTGAATCTGATTAAACGTTTTGATAAGGTTCGGAAAACTTAACCCATTGAAATGTATATACTAATCCGTCCCCGCATAAATTCATAACCCAAAGTTTTATTGAACTTTAACTAAGGTTTGTTTCAATTAAAAATTAACCCCGCACCTATCCATATTTTCCATACTATATAAAGCCTCACGCTTTATATTGTTTAAACCACGATATATTTTAAATATGTTTATATACCCCCGACCATATACATAAACCCCTTTTATGTATATAACACCTTTAATTTAATAAATTTCTTTATAAAGGTTTTACCCGCCAACGCTTATGAAGAGCCCGGTTCACCATTCTTTCAACAGCACCTTTCAAATAGATCCTCACCCTTCACTCCCGATCGCAAGATCTAGCAGCCCAAAATGATTATCGCATGGAAAAAATAATCGAGCACTCCAACCCAAATCGAACGTGAAATGGGCAGTATTACCCATTCCTCCCTCCGCAACGTGGCAACCTTTCATTTGATTGCGTCTGTTTGAGGTTAAACCGCTTACCACTCCAATTTCATGCAGTAACCACTCTCTAGTTTCCCTTTCAAACCTGAAACCGCTCCCGCCATTAACGAGACCTGCATTTAATAAACATTTATGATGATTAATATCAAGGGTTAAAACCTTTGATGCACCATTTTTTATGTTTATCTGCGCATTATGAACTTTGAATAGCTCTGCTTGACTGTGCAAAAACCTTTTAGCCCCGATTGTCAAATTACACCCAGAAGTTACGAATTCGACCATAATTCCACCATTAAATATTGACCAAGAGCTATTCACTGCACCAGTAAGCCGGGCTAGACCTCAGAATCAACCATGGTCTTCTCAAAACCTTCATGAAGCCGAATACCTGCATCTTAAGGTATTTTTTGACAAATTGAAGCCTGCAAATTCAATTCTAAACCACCAGTAATTAAACGAGGCCTTTAATTAAGAGATTTTCACCGGACTAAATTGCTTAAAAACACCAAAAAAGAGGCCAAGCCTGGCTGATTTTTCCTAGGAAACCCTGTTTCACACGGCAAGCCTTTTTGAAGCCAAATTCCCACTTTCCAAAGCTTGAAGACCAAATTCAAAGCACCTAAAGGGTTAAAACTGCTGAATATACCATAGAAATATTTTTTTCCAATTAAACCCACTCAGAAAACCCCTGTTTTATGTTTTATGCCAGTTTTACATCCTCAAATTAACCTAATTGAGCCAGAAGCCTAAAAGAATCCATCCTCATCCTAAAACTGCTCAATTTCCTCTCTATTTAATATAAAACTCCTACAAACAGTCTAATCTTGCAGCAGTTACTCAAATTGACTAAGAAACAGAGCACAAGCAGACTTGTAGGATCCAAAACACCTAAACCAGAGGTATCCAAAGCTCCTAAACCTACCCCAGCTATCTCTACTAAATCTACTACAACATTAAATCCCCCTCAACCACCTGTGGTTGTTGCTGAAAGCATTCCTTTGACTGATCTTGATTATAAAATTATAGACCCTGTTATTGAGTTTAATTTGTTAGATATACACAACTGGTGTTATGAAAAATATCTAGACAAAGATGATATTCAAATTTGGGAAACCCATTTTCCTAAGTATATAGTCCCATTGACTCATCCTGGTCAAGAACTCATCAGACTTTGTCAAAAATAATATGAGCCAGATCAAAGGGCTATAGTAAATGTAGAAAAAGAAATACTTTTTACCATTACAGCCCAGTCAATTAATCAAATGCTTCAATTACAACCTGATCCCCAGGCAGTCCCCTTGTCTATAGAAGCATTAACTCAGTTATACCTTGGCATATATTTCCCTAAAAGGTTCATGATATTTCAGAATTTTGTGTCTTCTCATGTTGACATTCCAAAGATTAATCCTCCATATTCCACAGCTAAATTTCGTGAAGGTTCTAGACAAATTATCTCTATGCTACCTTTTATACTAGGATATTTTACAGATGAGTATATTGATGAATCTATTCTTGGTTTCCTGTTCACCATGTCTCCTGGTCAACCTCCAGCAGTCATATTTTACTATGCTGGTTTCATAGCAGATGCCATTCATTATCCGTTGACTAAGTTACCCACAGAAGGAGTCTTTAGATATTCATCTTATCTTTTCCACTTGTTTCTATTCTTTCAAGCAAATAAATTTCCTATTTCATTACAAAATATGGATATAGAAGGAAAGCCTCTTTCTATAATTTTTTGGACCTCACTACTTAGAAAAGAGGGCAGTGATTTTACATATTCAAATTTTTCAGAGCTCTTTTTATATCCAGCAGTGAACATATTGAATAAAACAGAACAGCCCAGGATCAGTGAGGAGATGAAAAGAATTCTACAGCTCTCAGAACATAATAAGGTTGGAGATTGGTATCTCTATCAAAAATACACTGAGTTAAGGATTTTTGGGTCTAACTTATTACCCTATAAGTTTCCCTAGCACATGTGTATGAGAATTTTTTCATTAGAATATCTTAGAAAAATTCTAAACTCATATTCAATTAACTTTATGACTGCCAAAAAGAATGCTCAGTTTAAGTTATAGAATCAAGTTGGCCCATTCATAATCAACAACAGAGATGCAGAAAAGGAGATTACCAAGAAACTATCAGAGTACATATTTGAGGAAATTTTTTCATGGAATTATGATCCTCAAGGGATCTTGAGTAAGCTAAGGGTAAAGTGCAAGTTGACACCCTTTATCCATGAAGCCAAGCCTGACATAGAAAAGTTTGCAAATCAAATTGAATGGTTGGAAAACACATTGACTGATACAACACAAGCTCTAGAAGTTGTCAAACAACCAGAACCATCCGCAAAGAGAGTTAGATAGGAAGGAGTTTATACAGCAGAGACAACAACTGAGACCAAATTTAAAATAATCTATAACAAGAGGCTTAAACTCAATTCAGTTGATAAGGACAAAGTAACCATAGATGTTGATGAGACAAATGCTCCAGTTACCAATGATGATATAGCCAAAACTATAATCAAAGAAACACTTATGGAAATAGAACAGGAATCAATAGCCAATCAGAATGATACACAAATGATTAAGAATCAACACAGCATGGAGGCCTCTTCCTCACAATCAGCCGAGGAAAAGGATTTGGACATCAAGGAGAAATACAAGCAGATTAAGCAGAAGAATGAGGAGATAAAGACTGAGATATATTCCCAATTCCTGAAACAAAAGCCTGGAAATCATAATAGGTTATTATCATCCTTTGATTATTCTACCAAAAAAATGATCATTTCATTCCTGCGACCTACTACCTCAGCACCCAAAACAGTAGCAGACTATAAAAAGGTGGACTTTGAGGTAGACACAGAAAATATTCATGAGCTGGACCAGATTGAATTTAATAGGCATAGCTCTGAAATGTTGTATTCTATAGTGGTAATTAAAGCAATGAGTGCTACTAAGCTACATAATACTATCCTTAATATGCAAGATCAGATGAAAATGGATAAATCATCCTTATATGCCAAGGACCTAAGGATTAAAGCCTTAGAGGAACTAGTTTTACAGGTGGGATATGATCCCTCAAACATTCAAGCAGTAGAATTATTAATCAAGAAGAAGAATGAAGACATAGCAGATTTGAGGAAACAACTCAAGCTTCCTCAAAGTGAGCATCCACAAACAAAGGAAATCCTCCAGGATCAAATTGAAAAAGAGGAAATTATGGATCTCATACTAAAATTGACAGCACAAATCAAGGAGATGGAAACTCAAATGGACCAGCTTGTCTAAGAGAAAGAGACTGTAAAAGAGCCAAAAACTCCTACAATTCCTACAGTCATCCCAGTGATTACTACAACAGTGTCCTCTACTTTAGGAGAGAAATTAGCACTAAAATACCCACTAGCAACTGCAGTGCCAGTGACTTCGGCCACTACTTCAGCTATAGACTCTTCTACTACAAATGTACAACACACTAATGAAGCCAGCCAAATTATCAAAGCCATGGAAGAAATGACTTTAAAGACAAGTGAAATAAACAGACTGAATAAAATAATTGAAAATATTGAGAGGGAAAATAAGACAGCTCAGATCAATGTCAGAACTCATGAGAAGAAAACAATTAGATTTGGAGAGCAGCTCAAGAATTTACAAAAAGAATTGGCTTTCACAGAGCAAATCTCTTATATAAAAAATCATCTCTAGACTAACATAATTGAAGCCATTCACAATAAATGGCCTTCAATTCAGGTTATCTATGAGCAGAAATATTTTTTTTTGTCAGCCCATACAGAGATACAAAAGACAAAATATGAGTTGACTGATAAGCCTGCTCATGCTTTAAAACTCATTACATTTATGAACAGCAAGAATATGGAGGAACTTGAAGAATTGCAAGTCTTAGACAGGACAAAAACCATCTTATAGATCAAAAAGGTTATCACTAAAAAGAACTTAATGAACAATCTTGAAGAAAAATATGAAGCAATGAACTTGGCCATAACTAGATTTATGGTGAAATACACAAATTTAAGACAGAGGGGCTTACCATACATACATGTTTTTAATGAAAAACTTATGCCCCAGAAGGACTATGATAAAAAGATCAGGGAGTTTGCTAAAGAGCAAGTAAACAAGCCACTTTCACAAGGCACTCCTACAAGGAAAGTTCTCCTTCAGTATTTTGAAGATCTATTCTTTTTACAGCATGAGATTAAGCATCTCTTTGTCATCAAGCCTACCTTTGCTAGATATACAGAGGCTAATGAGAATTTCAGGAAGTTGAGGAACATCCAAATTCGCAAGGCAGAAGAGTGGCAAAATTTTATTGATTTGATGTAAAGATGAAAGGTAAAACAGTGAAATAATATTACCTTAAAATAGTCAAAAGAAACGGCTGAAATAAAAGGACAGTTTGCTGGTTTTTACTGCCAAAAAGATATTTTACAGCAGTAAATCAATGAAACTAAAGGTCAAAGAGTATCAGCGTTAAAGAGCATCAGGTTAAAGAGTATCAGATGAAAGAGTATCAGTGAAGGCAAGTCAAATGCAAGATATTTCCTAGCAGCCAGCAAGCAAGACACCTAAACAGTCAACAGCTCTTTGTTAGCTAAACAGTTCTATTTATGTTGGATAAAAAGGACAGCCTGATGTTTGTTAACCAGCTGTCCCTTTTATTATGTAATGATATTTTCTTTTTCCTAAGATAATTCCTAGAACTCTTCTAGGATATTTGTAAAACATTTTTGTATAAATACTTCTACATTAGAAGTATTCAGTGGAATAAAATTGCTGGACTTATTATAGACATTTTTGTTGAACATTGGAGGCTATTGTGTGTTTGAATTCAAAGTAGCAGACTGGACAAGCTGACTGGGATCATAATTCAAGATCCTTGTGATAAGCTGATGAGTGAATTACTTCCTACTTGTCACTGTTTCCTTTTCTAAGTTTCATGCATTCATTTTATGTTTGTTTTGTCTGAATGTGTAACTAGGAGTATTACTATAGGATTAGTCAAGTGCTCCCTGTCTTTAACTAGTTTCCATTTTAATGTTTTCTTCTGATTTCCAGTGTAAGGAAACCTTAATTGCTCCTTCTCTCGTTTGACCCCTGCCTTATACTTCCATTTTCTGGATCAAAGGATCCTTAAGTGCCCTTTATCCCGATCTTACCACCTCACAAAAAACCATTTTCCCAAATCTCTGAAGGTTATCTATCTTGCCCTGAATATATTTTTACCTTTTTGGTCTTGATTTCTAGTGCTGCTAGCTTGATTTAGACTCCATAGCCCAATGGACAAGTAGATTTCTCTCTATCTTACCTCCAAGTGATTTTTCCCCTCTAAACCATTTAAACCAAAACCAAATTGTACTTTCATAACTAGCCTAATATTATAAATCAAAACAAAGATAAATCTTAAAGAGAGAGCCCTCTCTAAACCCTAGGAAGGCTAGATCCTAGAGTTTGAAGTAGGTTTGTGGTTACCTCTAGAGTTCTTTGACTTAAATCCAAAATCCCACAACTTAATAATTTACTAGAGTGATAACATCCTGAACCTAACACGAAAGGTAGATGAGTGTCATGTTTAAGAGTGACAAGTTTCCCAAAATACACATAGGATGTTCACTTTCAATTTTCCCCCGTTATTGCTAACGAGTACCTCTTTCTTTTTTATAGCCAGCATGAAGAGGATAACATATGTTGAGTGTGTAAGTTCACTCTTCAAATGAATCCATCCTAGTAATTTTAATGAGCCCTAGGAAGGAGGAACTCGGTCTCTTCATGGTGACAAGTCTTTCGTTGTTTAATATTTAACAAGTCCAATGAAAGGGTAACTCGGTAACTTTTCATGTTTAAGGAGTTTGAAAAGAAACAAAAATAAAAATCCATCATGTCTCTTTTCGTAAATCATCTCTTGAATCCAAAAAGTTAGAAAAAAATATCCAAGAGAACCTCTTGACCATGTTTGATCAAGGTATTCCTTTTTCATAAATAGTGAATCTCAGCCTGAAAAAGGGGTAAACGTATACTAAGACTATGTCAATTCATTTAATTTAACTAGTTCGAAATTACAAGTAATAGACAATCTTTTCATATTTTGGGGGTCTGAAAAGAGCTGAAAGAGGACTCCTCCTGGAGGAACGAGTGGTATAAGGGGTAAAAACTGGTTCTAGTCATGATGGAACTGCTCAAAACAAGTAAAGTTCAAGAGGTTGGCTAACAATACCACTCGTCGCAACAGTTCCTTAGGAAAGGATAAAACAACCAAGTGAAAGAATATGATCGGCCAAGTAGATGGTGACGATGGAATGAGAAAACCAATGCTCATCTGGAAGGAAATAGGAAATCATGAGAGGTAGCATGAGAATGGATTCATTTTTACACAATATTGAAACATGGGAAACTTTTCTTGAAAACCCTTGAAGATGGCTTCATTTTTACACAAGCTTGAAACACGGGAAATTATGTTTGAAATAAGTTTGCATGCCCCCAGCATGGTGACTCAATTCAAGGTACATGCCCCCCAAACTTCATTTCATTCACCTAAGTATACTACTAGTTACTATCAAATGGGTGGAATGAAGGTTCATTCACGAGATCAAGTGAAAGACTCGACTACGAATTTACGAGATATATTTAAAGACTCGAATTGAAAGGGGATTTCTTTCATTTTTTAATGATCTTGACGCAGTAAAAGAACTATGCTCATAGTGAACTATTTCAATTTTTAACGAGGTTTACATAGTAAACTAACTATCATCATGGCACCTTGTTTCATTTTTTAACGAGCTTGACACTAGAAAAGAACTTTGCTCTGAATAGCTTGTTTCATTTTTTAAGGAGCTTGACACAAGAAAACGAACTCTGCTCCGAAGAGCTTGTTTCATTTTTTAAGGAGCTTGACACAAGAAAATGAACTCTACTTCGAAGAGCTTGTTTAATTTTTTAAGGACCTTAACACATGAAAAGGAACTATGCTCCAAACACTTGTTCATATCCCATAAGAGGTCATGGCTTCCAAGAGGCTCTTATAAGATGGGACAAAAACACTCTGGAAATCAGGACCCAATGCCCCCAGTACATGACGTATTGTATCACTGACCAGTTCATCAGTAGACATAGGCTGGAACAGGTAGCCACATAATTAACATGTGGCGGGGAAGATACCACTGGTATGTAAGAACCACTAATGGATTATGGTTGATTGGAATCTATATTAGGATCAATGGTCACAATTTTCCCTTCATGTGGGAAACATATCACACGAAAGAGAGAAGATACAAGAGCTCCCATGACATAAGTATAGTCACACCCAAGGATTAAGTTAAAGTCCAAAGGGACTTGGACAACCATCACTTCTATATAGATAATATTTCCTCCCAAAGTAATAGGAAACTTAGGAAGGATCCATAATGGTTGATTGGTTCCTCTGTTAAATGCTAACATATTTTGGGTAACAGGCACAAGTTGCGGAGAACTGAAAGCTTGCCAAGTATTTGAAGATGGAATACTAACAGATGTGCATTCATCTATTATGGTGCTAGGTATGGCCAAATTATATGCATGTATCGTGATCTCAAAGGGCATGTAAGAAGGAAGACGGTATCATGTCAATCGACTCCCATCAAAGGAAGGGACCAAACTACTTGGAGGGGGTGTCATGGGAACGAGAGAACTGCCCCCTTGTGTTACAGGAATGGGAGGATCACCCTCTTGTACCATGTGAACCGAAGGATTTCCCTCCAATTCATGGTAATCTGAAGAAACAAAAAAATCTAAGTGGTACGAGGTTCACTCTCTACAGGAAAGCCTTGATCAACTGAAGTCAGAATCGAGTCAGTAATTTTCTCAACCAATGGTTGGTCAGGAACGAACTCATGAGATTCACTTTCAAAGAGAGTGGGATTGACTAGAGATGAATTCTGATTGATCACTTAATCAACTAGTAGAGGATGAAGGAAAAGCTTATGGTAACCCACCAGATGGAATGTCTGAGAAGTCGTAAGGTTATCCAACACTTTCGAGGCTTCGTCCATATAAGGACAAAGGTGAATGGGATGATTCCATTCATATAACCTACAGGGAAATTTGACTTTACCCTTTTTCCCATGGGCCTTATTATCACTAGTTGAGGGTTTGTTACCAACATGAACTCCAAAGGTCCGATTTGAGTCAGTGGACCACACTTCTAATATCCTAGGAATTCAAGGACAATCCCTAAGAAGGTTGTCGCCCTTGCATAACTTGTAAGGTAATTTTACTTTGTGGGAATAATTGTAATATTTTTCAACGTCAATTACATTGGTACAATGGTCGATGGGTTTCCCCCTTCTTTATTTTTCTTCTTCTTCATCATCCTCTTCTTCTTCTTCTTAGCTTCCTGGTTACTAGCATCCAGACTTTTACTAAGTGAAGAGGAAGAATGGGGTGAAGAAATGGGCGAAGAAGGCGAGGAATCAACTTTAGGATCAACATGAGGTTGACATTGTTCAGGTGGAGGAAAAATTGGTTGTGAAGTAGCTTGGACATTCGAAACCATGGGGGTTGAAAATAAGGAAACTGGAAAACCAATGGTAAATCCCGGAAGGGACAACGTTGCCATATACGGAGTGCCAACATTCCAAAAGAAGGAAAAGGACCAAGATTCCCATCTGAGGGGATTCCTTGATTGGTAAAATCAAGAACTTTTTCCATTAATATCAACCTAATATCTGCTAAGGATTTGTGCACGGGTAATATTTTATTCTCTGGGTAGTAAATTTTAGAAATTAAACACAAAATAAATCAAAAAGGGGTAAGCTAGGCAAAAAGGTTTACCAAGTATCCGTGAACTGCAAAATGCCTCCTGGCGAACCAAGAAGTAAGGGAAGTAAATCTCCCCAAATGATGTGTTTGGTGTATTATGTTTACAAGGCAGCCGACTCGATTACCTATGGTAGGCTTACAATCTAATGGTGTCTCCCAAAATATACGCGATGGTACGTGGGAGTCCAGTCTGTAGTAGTGTTGTCTAATGCGTAATCATTCGATGAGAGCACCCCAAATATATTTATCATACATGAATATACTTCCACACATGGGATGGGATATCACCCCCAGATTGTAACGCAGACTATTAGTGACATCTCCTACATTTAACGACACCAGAACACGTATCGAGTGTAGACCTCTAAATTTTTGTGTTAATTTCAAATGCTCCTTAGGTAAACTGGGTGAATTTTAGTGTCGATCTTGAGTTAAGTTTCAGTTTTGGCTCAAAATCGATGTCACCTAAATCCTATGATGGAGGCTAAATGCAAAAAAGAAAAACTCTTCATTTCAATGAAGTCTAAATTATTCAGGGAAGAGATACAAGAAAAAATGCAATCAATGTGGCAAACAATTATGCCCCCAAACTAGTTCAAAACTACGAAATTCAATTCTTCCAATCGAATTCACTTTCCCCCAAAAATGCAACTTATTGAAAAAATGAAAACATTTCTCTTTTCCACTAAGATGCATAAAATGATACCTATATATATATATATATATATATATATATATATATATATATATATATATATATATATATATATATATACTTTGAAATGAAATCAAAAGTAAAATAAACTATAAATCCAAAAACAATATTTTTCACTTTTCTTTCAATCGAACGGAAATCAAAATCGCTTTAAAAAATACACGAATGAAATGTTTTTCACTCCCTTTTTCAAAACAATAAAGTCAAGCCAAATCAAAAACTAAAATGAAAATCACTTTCAATTTCTTTTGAATTTGGAAAATTGAAACACCCTTCTAGAAAAATGAATCAAACAATTTGTGATCCTATGTTTGACACTAAATCGAATGTAAGATCAGAAATGCAGTGATGCCAAGTGCATATGAAAAATCACTTCAAACCAAGTCAGAATCAATGCGACAAAAGGTGTTTTAAATGGTGAAAAATCTCCCAACTTACAAACAAATCAAAGAGACAAGAACACTCGCTCAAATAAGACAAGTAAGTCAAACACACAAGAAGGAGGTCACTGAGACTCTACAAAGATTCTTCAGGGGCTAGGACACACTGGAAAATCAAGGGGAAACCCTAATGCTTCCTAGGACTGAGATCAGAGCTTATGTGATGAGAAGAAGGGTGGTAAAAGACAAATCAGTGCGGTTGCGCTATATAGAACAGCATTGCCAGAATGATTGTGTAAACAGAAAATGTTTTGGTCACTAAAAACAAGGAAAAAAAAAAAGAGTTTCACACAAATACCCCACCTGACACAGTGAAAGGACTATCAAACCCTATGCAAACTCACATAGACCTAAACAAGCTTATATTTCAGTAATCGGGTCAAACTGATCCAAGATCGGTCTGGGAAAGGAAGGCTAAGAGGCTAAGCTCCCTAGTGTAGTCGCTAATTTTTTTGTCAAGATAAATCCCCTCTGCAGACAGAGGTGATATCTCTAGCCCTAGAGTGGGTCTATCAACTTGAGATACTCTCTAATTCAAATCTTTCTTAACTAATATTCAGAATGTGACAAGAAAAGAGATAGAGGTACCTTTTTCCCAATGCTATGTTTGAACCCGTTGATGATGACCTTGATCCACGTTTACTTTAGGCTTGCTCCTTGCTACTGATGGCACACGAATACTTGGGGATGATCAAGAGGAAACAACAAACATAATCCAATACATAATAATCATAAACATTAGTTATCTATCATATTAAGGAGTACTAGAATAGTTACATAAAATATTAGACAAATATAGAAAGCAAACATCAGATGTTTTATCGAAAAATATGAAAGGAAGAGCTTACAATCTAGGCCTTGATGTTGGAGGCCTCCCTTTGTCAAAAATCTGAGTCCTTCACTGAAGCTCTAAAGCATTCCTTCTCCCAAACACTTAGGGACTATCACAATGCAATAATGTAAAGGGATCAAGAGTTTAGACTAGCCCAAAAATGACCAACCAGGGCCAACATTAATGGAAGGAGGGGCATGAATTTATAGGAAGGGAGAAGAGGTTGGGAGCCCATGAAAGGAGGAGGAAGGTCCAATTTCTAAGGGATAAACCCCCATGGATGAGATCAAAGCTCTAAAATAAGAGAGCTTGTCTCTATCACCACCGTTTAACAACCAACTCGCTGCCCTGGAACTTTTAGAGGTCGAAGCTTCTCCTAATTTGAGGAAACACTGCTAAAAAGGGATTAGCGTGGTTTTCCAAGAAATAAGGGTACTGGCAACGCTAAGTTGGAACTGTCAATCTGACATCAATGCGATCATGAGACTGGGAAACGCGCTGACCTGGGAAACTAGGATTTTGACCAAGTTTCTTCAATAATCATCCAAGGCAATTTTATTTGAACATTCAGGGGATGTCTTAACATATTTCTTCATGGCGGAAACATTGCACAGGGTCTGTCACGGGGAATTTTTGGATCAGGGACAGGAAATGAACATGGTGACAAATTATTGTGTAACAATGCCTTTAATTGGAGAAATGTAAAGGAAGATCGTGACAACAGAATAATTTGTATTAACTCAAATGTAGGTTGAAAGTAAAGACCCTTATGTCTTCCCAAAACACTTCAATGAAATGTTATTTATCTATATGTGTTGGATGGGGATATGTAGTTTGCACTAAGACATCATCCTAGGTCAATACATATTTTTAATAATAAAAAATTATAATACCAAGTAAGGAAAATAATCAAGGTGATGGCAAGCAAGAGTGATATGTAAATGTCTTGCTTTGACATTTGAAGATAATAGTTTTTTTTTTTTTTGAAAGATTGAGTTTTAATCTAGTAGACAAAATTTATCTTTAGATAGAGCACTATTATAGTGATACATTTAGACATTTACTATAATAATGTGCTTTCTAGTGCAATTTGTGATCTTGGTTGTGTTTGTTGGGCCACCATTGATAAAAAAAATTTACTATGACAAATGTTTTTAATTAATTTTTGTTGAATATGGTTGAGTTTGGTTGGTTGAGTCAACATACAACAATCTTTGCAAATGTGGTCATTTTTAATTGATTATGCTTGTATAGAATTTAACTTGAGAATTTTCTCTTAAAGTACATAATCTGCTTCGTTTGTGTTGGTTTAATGTTTTTGGATTATATTAATTAAAAGTTCAATTCAAAATATTGTTACAATGTGGAATTAAAGGGTTTGGTTGGTCTACTATAGTTAGCAATAGTGATTTATTATGGTTAACTAATGTAGACAATGTAGACATGGTTGACTATGCTTATTTTTAATTGATTATTTTCTAATATAATTTAAAATGATGACATAAATATGTTGTGTATGTATTATATTCTTTCCACGACTAGCCCCGCACATTGTATGTTGCACTGGGCGCAGCGAGGGGTTATAGGGGGGAAATAGCCCCCCTTCACGAGTTTCAGGGTAGCGGTCCGAGATTTTTTTTTTATGCGGACCCAATAATAGCTGGGCAGACCCAAGGATGGGGGGCGAGCCCAAAAATGGTGGGAAGACCTACCCATGGTTTTGTGCATGGGTTTTTCACATGGCTTTGGGCATGATGGTTTTCTACCCATGGCATTTTATAGATCTGGTAAAGGAATCTACAATTATGTTCTAATCTAGGGTTAGTGGATTGGGGTTTATGAATGCTTCGACATGTATATATGCATTGCAACATTGAAAGGAATATAATGAAAAATCAATATGGTAGTCTCGGTTTTGGGATCCAGCGGAAAATATATATGCATATTTTTTTATGTTCTCGCCATTGTTTATTTTTTTTGTTTTAAGAATTCGTTTGCAGGTAATTTATGTACAAGGTTAAAACCTACAATATAAATGGAATTTTTTGTCTCCAAATAACATAGTTATGTTTATTTATTTTGTTTACAATTTTAGATTATGATACTAAGTACACATATGATATATTTATCATCGTAATACTTTGTAAATAATATTAATTACCTAAATTAGATGTAATGTGTGTAATCGGGATTTTGTATAAATTCAAAGTTGTTTGGTAAATATATTTTTTATATCTATTATGCCCACAAGAATATCTCAAGTAATGATAAATTATATATTACAATTTTTAGTCTAAGTTAATTACATAATGAAAATCTATAATATACATAAGGGTTTTAAAAAAACTATAATTAATATAGCAAGTTTCAAAACAAAATTCACATTGTTGTAGGTGATTAAGGTTGACTAAGGTTGTCATAGTATGATCTATAAAATTAATGGGCACACAAGATTGGCTAGTAACTTATGAAAAATCTATCCATCGAGTAAAGATGCTTTATGAAAAATGTATGTCATGCCCTTAAACACTTATTATCAACAATATTATTTCTTGAGAAATCTATGATGTTGGTCCATTTTTTTATTTTTATTTATTTGTCATTTTATTGTTTTTTATACAAAAAGTGTCCATAATAGGATTTGCAATCACAACCCAAATTAAACGGTTTCATAAAATTAAAGTTAAGCGTTATATGACAACTCTAAATTTATATGAGTGATGCATCTCATATTTAATTTAAAAAAAAACAATGTCATTAATAACATTTTTTTGGTAAGTTAGGTATATTTTATTAATAATATATATTAAAAAAAAAAACTATAAAATATATATGTCATCTTTACCTACTGGTCTACCACATGGGAAACTTGACCAGTAGCATAACATAGTCTTTTTAGGCCAATCAAAAATTTGGAACCACAAAAAAAATCCTATTGAGTACCATAAACTACAGACATATTTCCAATGCTAACTACCTAATACCTTAGAGCCTTCTATATCAAACTGAATAACTAAGTTATACACATGACTAAAAACAAACAAAAAGTTGCAAAAGGCCAGCATTTTATGTAGTGAGGAGTCCACCTAGATGATTTATGGTGGCCCAACATCCTCCTCAAGGTCAAAGAACTCGATATTAGCCAGTTTCTTTGCTAGAACTATGACCTTATGATCCAATTTTCTAATTTCCTTTGTAATGCATCCATTCTATCCAGAACTCTCATTGTTTTTTATACCTTTCAATCAAAACCATGCCCATAATAATATTGATTTTCTGATACATGTCCATAGCTTTAAAATACCTAGTATGTTTGGTTCTTGTATAACCAATGTTTAGGACCCAACAACCAACTTGTTCCAACACATCCACATCAGAAAGAAACCATTCTTCAACCCTGGTAGCCTCCTCTGCCTTTGAAATTTCTCCATGGATACAAGGAAGGATTTCTTGATGATACATAGTAGTTAAGTGCTCTGCATGAGAGGTGGAAGTAAGTTTTGGGCTCATCCTACGCTTGCAACCTCTAGCACTAGGACCTCTTGACACAATTACCCAAGCTTCCCTTCAACCAGAGCTTATTCTGTGTGGACCAACAATGAGACCTTGGCAATGCCCCTCAAGGCCAATTCATGAGTAAACTAGGAATCCCACATATAGAATAATTCAAACCCCACAAAGTAACTAGAATGGTACAACAACACCCACTTATTTCTTCTGACCCAAACTTCCAATCGAGAGGAAGAGGGGAGGACATAGAATATGTCCCCCTCAAGATAAAATATTAACCAACCATAGAGATCTCCTTCCTTCCCAACCAGGAGATAAAGCAAACTACCAGGCTAAGATTTAACCAAAGAAAGCCAACTAAATAATAGCCCTAAACATCCCTGATCAAACTCAAAAATTCTAACTAAAGACAATAAAAATCTAATATATAGGGATAACACAAGCATTAAAAAACTCAAACTTAACCCACTTATATATAAATATTGGTACCAAGAAATGACAAAGCATTGTTTATCCATAAATAGAAAATTTCTTCCATAGAATCCCGAGGAAATCAAGCCATCTAACAAAGTTAAGCCTTATGTTTCCTGTAAGGTTGTCCTAATGGAGATTAAGAGGGAAAATAATGTGCCCACCTTCCCCATGTCGATATTTCATGTCACCTCCTGCTAACATTCTCTAGAGTGAATGTACTTCCATGGTATGTTCAGATACCGAATGTCTCTACCATATAGAGGAATGATCAATAGACTAAACCATAACCCAAATTGATGTTTTGCATGTGAATCATTAGAGCTCATGTGCTAAGTGGAGGGATCATCATTCTACTCCCAGAACTTCAATCATTTCCACCACATGTGCATTACTGTGTTTTAATGAACATCCAATATGGAGGGATGTCATTAATAATGTTATTCATCATTCTACTCATAATATATTTTAGAAATCAAACAACAGTAACATCAACATGATATGAAACAACATACTATACATGAACGATATGCATATCAAATATACAAATTGATAAACATGGAATACATACATATGAATTCATATATACGTTGATACGCAATAAAGCTAAAGGTATTAGTGTATCCTCTACTGGGGGTAATAGAAGTTTTATCAATGTGCATGTCAAATAACAATGACATAAAAACATGAAATTCATCTTCATTAGCGTGTATAACACTTGATCTAACCATACCATGCACAAATTCATGAATAAAATCTCATAGTGTAGGTGTAGTACAAATGGCGGAAGGGGGAGACAGTGGGTGGGTTGGTGGAATATAGTGCAACTGGTGACACATATAGAGGAGGAGGAGGAGTCGGTAGTGGATTGGAGGATGTTCCATATGGTAACTTATATGTAGGAGGAGGTGGTGGTGGTAGCGATGGATCGATGGATGATATAGATGGTGATGTATGTGGAGGAGGAGGAGGAGGAGGAAAATGAGGAGGTGGTGAATAGTGAATGATATAGCTATATGATGAGGTGATTTTGGTTGATTTAGTGTATGACTAGGTGATGGAGGAGCGGGGGTGGTTAGTCTATTGCAAGACTAGGTAGTGGAGAATAATGAGGTGGAGGACCACCATCATCATCCTCAAAGGATTCATGGGAACAATACCTCAATTATGAATGAGGTTGTGGGAGAAGACAACATTATGCATCAATTTCATCATGTCAGGAGGAAATTTTTCCCATATGATAGAGAGTTTTCGATCATGTAATATATTTCTAGCATGCATAGGTACAATATGCTTCCTAAAGAAGATACCACATATAGAATTTTCTACCTATGTGCAGAATCTATGCTCTTTTCTGCATGGCAGGACAAGTCTAGGCAATTGTGTACAATTATTATCCTCCTCCATCTCTTTATTGTGTTAGAGAGGCTCATCCCCAACATAGGTATTGATATCTACAAACCAATAGATAATAATAATAACATAATTGAAATAAAATGTTAGAATAATGTATTGGTGCATTAAATAAGAGAATCTATATATATATATATATATATATATATATATATATATATATATATATATATATATATATATATATACACACAATTACATTTATCAAAACATAATAATAATATTCCCTTGATCATTTATTGGCTCAACTAGAGTAGATGGGATGTTTGAACATCCTCTCTAATACATCCCTATGTATGGATATTCTATAAGATCAATGTTAGGCTTGTCCTCTCCAGCTAAAAGATCAAATATCTCTTTTCCTTATGGTGTACATGCCTACTTCAACTAGCCCCTCTTGAGAAACAACTACCATGACATGTGCATACACACATCAGACATGGTCATAGGAGGGAGGTAGGTACTTTTAGTCGTGTGGAATGTAACGTATCAAAAAATAAAGTGAATAGGTCTTACACAAAGGGGAAGAATAATATCCCATAAAAAATTGAGTGACAACGATCTAAAGTAAAACAAAACTACCTCAAAAGTATATCATACTACCTAATCAATCGAGGCATTTGAAATAAACTATTTAAATAGTACATCAAAGCACAACTAATGCACTTCCCATCGAATGTGAATTGTGCTAATGTTGTGACACTAAGTGATAAGCACATTACACCCTCTACATAAAAGGAATTTATTTGCAATTAAACACCAACAAAAAAAAAACTATATCATGCAATCAATTTGTGGGCTAACATATCTTTGGATATATGCTAGCTAGCTCTTTCCTATAGTACTAGGAGGTATATCAGGGAAGTAGGGGCCAAACCTCCCTCCTCTTGGAAAACCCAACAATAAAATAAATTTCAAACTTTATGGGTTGATACCACAGATCAAGACTGATCTTTTTGCTTTCCTCCCATGATCTCACCCATGGATCAACTAATGTAAAAATGGGGAATTCACTTTATTACAAATGTGCGCATGTTGACCCATTATTTCTCCTCCTTCTCCTCTACTAGTTTCCATAATCTTTGATTCACACACACACACACACACATATATATATCAGAATTAATCTTATATACTATGTATTTAAGTGGACAATGCACCTAAATTAATCTTTATGCATCCTCTTTGATAAAAAATAATTTTTTCATGAACTTGAGAGTGGTTCCCTTACTCCTATATAAATCACCACCATGTAATAGTGCTCTAATGTAAATTGACGCATTGAAAGAGTTTCAGTGCTGCTTGAGTTTAAATGCACTAACATAATCATAGTGTTAGATTCTAGTAGGCATCTTAGTACACTAACTTATAAATATAGCACTAATGCAATGATGTTTAAATTAAAAAATAAAAAAATAAATAAAAAATAAAAAAATCTTAATTTGCCAATAGTGTACATAGCATGGTAATTAGTGTGTTAGTGTTCATATAACACATCGACATGACTGGTAAACTAGTGCATTATAGATCTATAGTTTTTCATTAGAAGTGGTGCACCAACATTGTCATGATGCTCCATACTAATATATGCCCTGGTGCACTCATATACAATAAAAACATGAGTGTGATACTCTTTAAACATTTAAAAAAAAAAAAATTGATAACTCAAATTTTCATTTGTTATTGGTGTCCCATGGCATTGAAACTAGTGCTACATTATACTAGGACCACCGATGCACCCATATAAATGTAACACATTGGCATGGTGTATGAATTAGTGCACCAATAGAGTTATGATGCTCCTCGAACTATGGAATGCTAACATTTTCATGTTGCAAGACCAAAAAGAGCACCCTAGTGTGCCTAAATACATATACTGCTTTTCCATTATATTTTGAAAATTAATATTTTTTGATTAGATGAGTTCATTTTTGTTAAAATGCATCATTACAGGTGCTCCACATGGAGCACCAATGCACCTTTAATCTTAGCTACACTACTTGGAAAATTATAGAATTTGAAAACTAATAGGCGCTCTTTATTTGATGCATTTTATTATGGTGCTTCTCATTTTAAAATAAGACACATTGCATCAGTGTTTATTGCTAAAAAATGGTGTACTAGTAATTGTTTAAGTGTGATCTGAATAATACAAGCACACTTCATAATTTTTTTTAAATCCACCCGCATTTTAAAGTAAATTTTAAATTTTAAACCAATGAAAGTTAAAATAGGAAGGTAATAAAGAATTTACTTAGTCTCTTGTCGCATAAGGAGGCATGGTTGCTAAATAAAAGAAAAAAAGTGAGGTACATTTTTTGAAATATCCTAGGAAAATTGTGGGACAAGGTGGAAACATTGTAGATAACTAAAGTTAAGATAATCATCCCACTGGAATCAACATAGATGCTTGTCAAGTTTATTGAAAGCATGGAAGAAAATGAGTTTGATAATGAAATTTGGTTTGGTGAATTATTTTTACCATATTATAGTGCACTTGATAGAGATATGCCCTAGTATGTATGGCTAAATTATATGCACAACAAATTTGTGGAGGAAGTTTCCTAATTGATTCAAATTGGATCATTACATTATTTTTCACCCATTTTAATGCTTTTGGGGTGGAAAAATTGGAGGAATTTTCTCATAAGAACATTTTCATCGATGGGTCTCAGTTTGGTGAATTGGGATTTTAAAACCTTTGGAGGAAGTTTGAGGAATTTCCTCAAGTATTCTCAGTTCCAAAAACTTTCTCTTGTGCTATAACCCATGGAACTTTTATACACTCAAATACCTTTCCAATGACACAATAAAGACCTGAAATGGAGTTTGAATGCAAAATTTATGCCACCTCGAAGTTGACATTTTTGTTTTAACAACCATGATTTGAGAGGATGTCATGTCAGTGCAATTAGTCATGGAAAAGAGGCTAGCCACATGAACATGATTAAAAAGGCTCTAGAAGGGTCAATATTTTAACTCTAGTTAAGAGTTTAAAGAGTCAAACTTAACAACTAGTAGGCTATCGGGGTGTGTTATAATTGAGCCGCTATGAGGGAAAGGGGTTCCATTCTATTCAAGTGCATTTGGTTCCATATATGAATATAGTAGCTATGAGTGGGTAGAGAGAGAGAAAACATAGAGGGTTTGTTTTATGTGGCAGCTCATGAGCCACAACTCTCACTCCCTTGTATTTTCATCCATTTCCATTCAGAGAAAGAGAGAGCGGGGTAGTCTCACCTTCCAACTACTTTTTCTCCCATAAGAGTTTCCTAGAGCATATCTTGTGTCTGGGTGGTTTGTGAGTGTTCACTTTTTTTCTCTATTTTATGTATTTCATATATTGTATGTATACATGGAAATAATAATTTAATAAATCCAGGAATATGAGGAAAATTAACCTTATTAGTATAGATTTTGTATTTTGGATATATTTTATCAGATCTATTCTAACAAACTATCCAATGGAATATCCACAATAGTTTACAAATCACTAAGAAAGTTATCAAAAACCATATTTTCATGTTTTTAAAATATATATGAAATCGATGTTTCTGCTTTCCAATGCACTAAGGAATTTTTAATTAGAAATGCATTGAGGAACTCATGCTTTTTAGAAGGACTAACATATTTTTAGAGAAATATGTATTATTTAATATTTTTCATTTTACGTCAAAGGATCTTAGCTTGAGTGTTTTGGTGAAAATTTTTGTTTCTCGAGCTACGTGGGTTCAAGTCTCCAAAGACTTGTCGTAACTGGATCGTTTGTGGAATTTATGAAATATTAGTATATGGTGTAATAGTGGCATCCAATTTCAAAGTTACCGATTCTCCATAAATTCTCGTTCTGGTTTTAAAAATATATATATTTTTAGTATATTGGTGCTTCTGTGTCCAAATGCCTTAGGATGTTAGTTACTATTAATGCATTGAGGCATATTTTACTAGTAACACATCGGTGCGTCTATTACTAGCAACACATTGATCCAGGTGGATATTGATGGCCACCCCCCTATTCACTTGGAACCCCACCATTATTTCTTTCAATTTTTCAGTTTCCTTAATTGTAGCACAATTTGCTATTTTTGGTAGTTTTTTGGGTCCTAACTTCTGGAGACGTTTTGAGGGACTAAAATAATTTTTAGAAAAAATGGAGACACCCAAAAAGTCACAACCCAATATATAACATGGTTTTCAACCTTCTTTTTGACATCTTCAAAACGAGGTATTATGATAGCCAAACGGAGATCATATGCCAAAGTTAAGACCCCAGGAAGTTAACGTTCCAACTTACCCCAACGAGGCCCATAATCTTTTGGTGCTTCATCTCCTAGGGTTAGGTTTTGGATGTTTAGGGTTTCTCATTGTTTCTCAATGGTAAAAAAAGGCCACTGAGCCTCATTGTAACACAATTCAGAGGCATGTAGCCGCCACATCTCTTCTCATAGATAAGATACCATCGCTCGAGCTAGTTTTTTTTACATTTTGTATGTAAGCATATTTTAGTTCTTTGATATTAATGAAATGAAGTTTTATTTATGTTGTATTTTTGTGTTTATGTGTATATATGTATTCTATTACATTCCTGCATAAGTTTGTATCAGTGGTATCAGAGCGGTCTGCACTTTCTCGGCTTTTCTTTGCATGTCCCCAACAAGGTTAGGGTATAAGGAGTTAGGGCACGATCTGATTGAACCTTTTTAATATCAGCCTCGCAAACCTCGTCGACCTCCCATGGCAGAAGAAAATAAAGACGAGGGAGCAGGATATCCTTTCAAAATATTGGTCAAGGAGTCCCTCGAGAAACAAAGGAATGCAATGATGGATAACTTTGCCGAAATCATTCGACGGCTACCCATAGGCGATGCATCTTCATCCAGTAGCCACTCTAGAGGCACCACGCCTTTTAAGGTACAATTTTATTTTGAGATTACCGTATTTGAAGGCCAGATAGATGCGATGTCGTAGATAAATGGTTAAATCTATTGGAAGTATATTTTTTAATTCATGACTTTTCCAGACAAAAAAATATTAATTTTTCACTCATGAAGGACGCCCCCCATGTCAAGGACTAGTGTGAAACCTACTGTGAGAAAAAGGATGAGGGGGAACCCTCACTATTCTCAGTCACACCCACTTGGAATTATTTCCCAGATTCCATCAAGGAACATTATTACCTTGTCATTATCTATGAAGACAAATACATAAAATGGACCATGCTGCGGCAGGGAAGGGACCAAGATGTGTCAAAGTTCACAAATGGTTTTCATGCCCTTCGCATGAAGTCGGGCATCAAGGATTCCAAGCGACATTTGGTACTCAAGTACCATAGTTTTTTACATAAGTACATCTAGGACGAAATGGATTTCTTGTACTTCTCCTTGCTTGGTGCCACCTATCGATATGTTGTCAAGATCGAGCATAAGTTTAAACAGAAGAAGCAGGACTTTGAATCTGCGAATCCAAAGCAAGGGAAAGGTGCCCCCAAAACAAAGGGCAAAGAAAAGGTGGGGAGATCCATGACAACCCATCGAAGCCACAAGCAAATAAAAACACCATAAAGAAAAATAAGGACACAAGAAAGTGGTGTGAGTTTCATAATAGCTCCATTCACAAAATGAGCGAGTGTCATGCTAAGAAGTCACTGGTGGTCGAGTTAAAGGCTTCTGAATCAGATGCATGCTCTCACTCTAATTCAGAACTCGATAAGGGGAATGATAAAGGGAATCATATTATTAATGCAGAGCCTAGTGCCACTGTTGCCACCACCAAGATCCAGAAGGACAAGCCCGAAGATCCAGAGGAGGGGGAGTGCCTCTCCCACTCACAGATGTGGGTGAAGGGTTCTCTGTTGTAGTAATTGTCCACAACGGGAGCCAAAAGAACCTCATTTCAGTAGATTTTGTGAAGTGGCTAGGACTACTGACCATGGCACACCCACAGTCGCACACCATCAGGTGGCCTCACCAAGGACGAGATCTTCGTGTCAGCCTCTAGTGCCACCTTCCCTATAACATCAAGCCCTTCACAGATGAGGTATTGTGTGATGTTTCTCATCTCAAATTTTTTGATGTATTATTAGGCCAACCATACTTTTGGAAGCGACATGTTTTTTATGAATCTAGGCCTCGCACTATTATTATTACTTTGGGCAATAAGTTGTACAGGATATCAGAGGTAGCACCACCTACTGCCATCTCTCTTATCACTGCGAAGAAACGCAATAAGATCATCTCCTAAACCAGGAATTTTTTTTTCCTTATGTTTCTCCCTCAGAGCCAAAAGAATATTGTGGCCACAACCTCCAGAAAGGGTTCCTCCACATGGTAGCAACAGGTGGACAAGTTCGTGGAGGAGTACAAGGACATTTTCACCTTTCCCGCAAGGGTACCTCTACACTGTCAGGTCAAGAACTCCATCGATATGACCTCAGGTGCATCGCTACCCAATGGGATGATCTATCAATGTTTTATTGTGGAGAACAATGAGATCAATAGGTAGATTCGGGAGATACTATAGAAAGGGCACATCAGGCCAAGTTCACCACCTTATGGGAGCTCGATCATGTTGGTACAAAAGAAGGACGGGATGTGGAAACTCTGTATTGACTATCGGGCGCTAAACAAGATCATTGTCTGGAATAAGTATCTGATTTCTCGGATTGATGACCTACTGGACCAACTCAAGGGGGGGGAAATATTTTAGCAAGATTGAATTGAAGTCTGATTATCACCAGGTACCAATCAAACCCTCCTATATGTGGAATATTACCTTCAAATCCAAGGAAGGCCTTTTTGAATGGTTTTTCATGCCTTTCAGGTTGACGAATTCCCCTACAACCTTCATGAGGATGATGGATGAAATTTTGCGAACTTTCACCAACACATTTGTGGTGGTGTATTTTTATGACATCCTGATATTAATCCAGATTTGGGAAGATCACCTACACCACATTCGACAGGTCCTCCAAACACTGCGGCAACACAAGTTGTGTGCTAATTTGGAGAAATGCACTTTTGGCATGACCCAGGTTCAATATCTGGGGTACATCATCAATGAGTGGGGTGTGCATGTGGACCTAGCCAAGAGATATAGGTCATTTGGGAATAGCCAGCCCCAACCACTCTAACATAGCTCCGCAGCTTTCTCAATTTTTCCAAATTCTATCGCAGGTTCATGTTAGGCTTCTCTCATATCACTTGGCCTTTGAGTCATGTCACCAAGGGAGAGGCGAAAGCAGATTTTTTTTTATCTAAATCCCAACAGAAGGTGTTCGCCAAGTTTAAGCATCAACTCTACTCTGCACTAGTTCTCACATTACCATACCTGCAACAACCATTTGAGGTCGAGACATATGCCTCCAACTAAGCTATTGGTGCAGTTCCTACTCAGCAGGGGCATCTAGTGGCATATCATAATGAGACACTTTCAAACACAGTCTGAAAGTATCCCACCTATGACAAAGAGATGTATTCCATTATGCAGGCCTACCAACAATGGAAACATTACATTCTGGGGAAGTAAATGGACATCCACACAGACCATCAACCCCTGCAATTCATAAAGACACAACAGAAGTTGTAGAACAATCGCCATCATAAATGGTCCACATACCTACAACACTTTCATCTGAACATTAAGTACAAGAAGGGAAACACCAACAATGTTGTAGAATTCCTCAACTGACCACAGATCATGGCGCTGACCACTGTGCTCGAATCTTGTGGGCACAAGACTTAGGGGTGGCCGACTCTTTACAAGAGTGATCCACAATTCATAAAACATACCAGACACTCCTGGAAGGAAAGCAAGTTCCAAATTATCACCTCCAGGATGCACTGTTATGCCACCTGGGACACCTTTTTGTTCCTTCAAGAAAGCATGCGAAGATGATTTGGAAGCGCGTTATATCTAGTTCACTAGATATTTCGAGGTAGAGAAAATAGTGGTAGTATTGCAGAAGTATTTTTATTGGTCGAACCTTCAACAAGATGTTGGGAAGTACATTAGATCCTGGACTACCGACGCCATTTCAAAACCGACCATCAATAATTAAGGCCTATATAATCCTCTTCCTACTCCTAGTCAACCTTGGGAATCCATCTCCATGGATTACATGTTGGGCCTTCCTTCTACTAAGCATGGCAACGACTGTGTTTTCATGGTCATCGATAGATTCTTTAAGATGGTCGTTCTGGCGGCCTGCATGAAGAGTATCACAACAAAATCCACTGCTAAACTCTTCTTTGAATGAGTGTGGGTGCACCTTGGGATCCCACAGTCCATTATTTCAAATCGGGATAGTAAGTTCCTAAGTAAATTTTGGTCAAGTCTCTGTTCAATGCTGGATACCAAGCTCACTAACTGCTTTCCACCCCCAAACCGATGGACAAACAAAGGTCATCAACATGATGGTCATGCACATTATGCGCATGTAGAACTCGAAGCATCCTCGTACATGGCATGAAATCCTTCCCTATGTCCAGCACAGCTACAACCGAGCTATCAATAGCTCAACTGGCCACAACCCCTTTCAGTTGGGATTGGGATTCTAGCCATTATGCCCCATTTATGTGGCCATACCATTTTCAGCTACTCAAGAATATTCGACTCATGTCCAATCCGAAGCTGACAGGGAAAACAACTTCATTGAGTGCATTCAACACATTTTCCAGTAGGTCCATGATATATTGGACAGAGTCAATGCTAAGTACAAGCAACAACATGATCAGCGTCAAGTGCCACACAAGTTCTAGGTAGGAAACAAAGTTTGGCTACATCTACAGAAGGAGCACCTCATTGGACCCCAACACAAGCTTCAAAAGCTCTGATATGGGCCATACACCATAACCAAGGCTTTAGGATACAATTCCTTTGAGCTCAACATTCCACTATTCCTTGGCTTGAACCCAGTGTTCAATGTGGACTTCCTTCGACCATACTTTACACCATTATTAGACACATATGACATTGCAGAAAAACTCATACCAACAGAGCTAAACCTCGACTACATAGAACAGGCCACAACTAATCGGATCATGGACACATAGATCAAGAACACTCCCCAATGGAATATCCAACTGTATCAGGTTGTCAAAGCTAGCCAAATCCTGCACCAAGGCAAGTGACTCACTAGGGAACAAGTTCAACAGAAGTTTCCCCATCTCATGGAGGCACTCAACATAATGGGTACCATTGCTTCCTAAGGGGGGAGGACTGATCCAGGTGGATATTGGTGGTCACCCACCTATTCCACTTGGAGCCCCACCATTATTTCTTTCAATATTTCAATTTCCTTAATTGTTGCACAATTTACTATTTTTGGCAGTTTTTCGGGTCCTAAACTTCCGGAGCCGTTTTAAGGGACTAAAATACGTTTTTAGGAAAAATGGAGAGATTGAAAAAGTCCCAAACCAATTTCCTTGATTTTTTTTAGCCTCCTCTTCAAGATCTTCGAAACGAGGTATTATGATAGCCAAACTGAGATCATGCCATAGTTACGACCCCAGGAACTTGACATTCCAACTTACCCCAATGGGGCCCACAAGCTTCTAGTGCTTCATCTCCTAGGGTTAGGTTTTTGGATGTTTAGGGTTTCTCATTGTTTCTCAATTATAAAAAGGCCATCAAGCCTCATTGTAACAAAGTTCAAATGCATGTAGCCACCAAATCTCTTCTTAGAGATAAGCTACCATCACCCGAGCTAGTTTTTTTTCCATTCTGTATGTTAGCAAATTTTAGTTCTTTGATATTACTGAAATGAAGTTTTATTTATACGGCATTTATGTGTTTTTCTTTCCTACATAAGTTCGGATCACACATTGGGGTGTATTTTACTAGTAATGCATCAAGTTGTTATTGTGGTGGTCCCCTAATAATGTTTATAGTGTTTTAAAAATTAATTTTTCATTAATAATAAAAAATATTTTCTATGTTTAGCGTGTTGTTATTATGTGCCCTAGTATTTTCAAAAACACATGAATATTTTGTATAAATATATATTAAAAATGATATCTTAGTAATTTTATAGTAATAACTAATATTAGTGTAAATTTTTAATGAAGCATTGGCACATTTTGTATGTTAATGCACTAATGCATTTTTTCAATTTGTGTCTCATTGTAAAAAAATCTCCACTAAAACTTCAAGCCACCTGCTTCTGCTACCAACCATAGCTATAAACAAAGAATGGATAATTTTTAGCGTGGGGGGGGGGGGGGGGGGGAGAGAGGAGGGTTTCATAAAAACATGTGCTACAAGGTATTATCCTTACAATGCTCAAAAAGTCCTAGTTTTGTACCATTGTGTATGTATAGGACTAGTGGAAATATTGGCGTTATTCGAGGCATAGACAAGGTAGAATGTGAAAGAGTACACCACTAGTAAAATGGCAAGTAAGTTGGGTATACTTACCAATGACCGATATGTACTTCCTCAAGTATCTAAGGGTATGCATACTCATTTATGGAAGAAAGTGACGCTCTTTAAACCTAATACAACTAATGAGGCCTATGTACAAGGATAATATGTAGAGAATACAGGCAATAATAACAGATATCCAAGTGGTTCCACAAATAAACATTACAACGATGCTTCCAAGGAGTGGAAAAAGAAGTGGAAATGAAAGAACAAAAAGAAAAAAACCACTACAAATTAGTACAAGGATCCAAACAACCACTACTATCATTGTAAATCAATGGCCACGGATAAGCATTAGAAACTACATCTATAGCTAATTCCAAATAACCATAATAAGGATGCCAAGAAGAACATGTTAGCCATAGATTCAAGTAACCAAGTAGAGTGGCTCAGATGTAGAAGAAAATATTGTTTGTGTTATAGTGCATAAGGAAGTGAACCTAAGGATCCTTCATCACAAGAAAGAGAGGGAGATGATGTGACTCTTCCATATTAAGATCCAAGTCAAGAAGACAAAGGTGGATGATACATTTGATTCTAGTTCATAAGCCAATATCACAATAGAATATCTGTTATCAATCTTATGTTGGAATTTCATGATCATCCTAACCAATATCAATTGGGACGGGTAAATAAGGATGAAAATCTCAAGATCACTAAATATTGTTAGATAAAATTTGCTATAACTATGGGAAATTTTGATGAAGTGGAGGTAGATGTAGTACCACTTGATATGCATGGTGTAATGTTTGGAAGCCTATATGTCTATATTCATGAGGAGAGAAAACCAATACCAACTAATAAAGGATGGGAATTCTTTCATCATAAATACACACAAAATTTAATCCAATATCTCTGGTAAGTGTTAACCAAGCCAAGAAAATGATTGTTTCTTATTGAGAAAGAATCAATTAGGTGAAAGTAAAGGCTTCTATTGAGGGATTTACTAAATAACAAAAACATTAGTTGGAGGAGTTATGGCATGCATATAGAGAAGCATTTTGAGAGCCTAAATGGTTACCACCTAAGAGGGAAGTACACAATTATTACTTGACTCCCCATTTCCAAATATTGGGTTGTATAGACAAACCATCTTGGAAGAAGATAAGTGAAGAAACAATTAGTGCAACCACTATAATAGGGAATAATTCAACTAAGCACCTCACCTTGTGGGTCACTTATCATTATAATACCCAAGAAAGGTAGGACTAGGTGAATGTGTATTAAATACATAGATTTTAATAATATTGACGTTAAGAATCAGTACCCTCTAGCTAGGATTGATGATTTGTTATATTGGTGGTAACATTCTAAGTACTTCGCCAAGTTGGATTTAAAATTAGACCACTAAGTCTTAGTTAAAGAAGAAGACACCTGGAAGACAACATTTAAGACAAGGCAAGGTACATAAGGATGGTTGGTGATGGATTTTGGTTTATATAATGCAATAATTACATTTATGTGTTTGATGAATGGTGTATTACATCCATTTCTAGTTCCATTTTTTCTAGTGTACATGGATGATATATTATGATCTGGATTGTATCATTATATTGTTTTTCATCCATCTCGATGCACTTGGAATGGAAAAATTGGAGGAATGAACTCATGGGACCGTTTTTACAAATGGGATCTAGTTTGGCAAAACACTGTTTGAAACCTTCCAGGAGCGTTTTGAGGAATCAAACGACATTTTTTGGGGGTTAAAAATTACCACTTTAATGTGGAAACATTTCATGTTATTTTTCACATTCAAATCTTTTCAATGGTGCAAGAAGCATGTCAATCAGAGTCTGTATGCAAAATTTATGCCACTTAGAAGTTGACCTTCCTGTTTTCACACCTATAGTTAGGGAGGATGTTGCGCCATCCCCCATTATTCATGGAAAAGGGGCTATCCACATGATTATTATATAAAATACTCCAGAAGAGTCTATATTGTAACACTAGTTAAGAGTTGATGTAGTCAAAATTAACCACTAGTAGGCTATCGAGTTGTGTTATAACCAGACCACTAGGAGGAAGACACTTTCCATTATTTCGAGAGAATTTTTTTCAATAGTTGAGCAAAGATATCTAGGAGAGATAGGAGGTAGAACACATAAACAAGATTTGTGCACTGTAGCAGCCCGCGATCCACAGGCATTACTTCTTTGTACGTGGAGCCATATTTCTAAAAAAAGAAAGACAACGAAGCGACCTCGCCTTCCAGCTGGGTTTTCTCCTGAAAGGGTTTCCCAGAGAGCATATCTTGTGTCTTATGTGTGTGTGTCTGTGAGCTTAATTTGTCGGTCTCCACTTTTTTGCATAATTTCCATTTTCATGCATGCACTAATTACAGTTAAATCTACAAATCTAGAATTTTAATAAAATTGTAATAGTGTAAAATTTCAGTATTTTAATATATTATTATCAGATATGTTGTGACAAATTGTCAATTCGAATATCCATGGCAGTTTATGTATCATTTGGTATTGTAGAAAGTGTCTTTGGGTATTTTTTGGAGATTGTAGGGATCTATATCGGTAGGGTAAAAAATCATAAAACCCTAATCATGGGCAACGATTCTGTAAATGAACCTCGTGATCCTACAAAGGTGAGGTTTACACGGTTGGAACAACAAGTCGTAGATACCAACCTCAATGTAAACCTCTTCATGGCGGCCTTGAATAGAAAGTTTGGGATACTTGGAGAAGATGGGGGTTCAAATGCATAGAACAAATCAGAACGGGGATCAAAATATCTGGGAGAAACGAAGAACCAATAGAAGAAACATCCCAAAAATATCAACCCATTTCGAGTGCCATGAACAAATCACAAACCATGTTTAAAATGGAAGAAAAAGTCGATATCAAGTTATACCACAATGAGATTGATGATTTGAATTTGAACCATTGGTTTTAGCAACTATAAGTCTATTTCAGCGTCCACATATTGAAGAAGGACATAAAATCTCATTTTTGCAACTCAAATTGGAGGGCCATTCACTAACTTGGTGGGAGAGCCACACAAAAACCCTAAGGTTGGAGGGAGAACCTCTAGTGACTAAGTGGGAATATTTCAAAACCCTCATTAAGTCACAATTTTATCCCATTGGGTACGTCGAGGACCAGTGGATCCGGTGGAATTACTACAGGAAAAATTCAAGCCAAAGCATGCAAGCGTACACCACAAAATTCAAGAAGATGTATATAATGTTGTATATCTCTCCAAATAACCCAGATGTACTCCTCAAGTATTTGGGGAGTCTGCACCTCCATCTGCTGAAGAAAGTGATGTTGTTCAAGCCCAAATCATTAGACGAAGCTTGTGTACAAGCATAGTACCTGGAGAACATAGGCCTAAAGAGAGTGCAATAAAGTGGATCAAAGAAAAAGAAGAAACAATATGCTTCTAAGGAGGGGAAGAAAAAGAAAAAACGGGGAAATGATAAGAAGATGGAAGCCAAAACACACTAGTGCAAAAATCCTGGCAACCATTGCAACATCGATGGCCATACAGAGGAAAAATATTGGAAATCGCATCCAAAGTTAAACCCAAAGAATAAGAAGAATAATCTCATGACCACTAATTCGAGCAACCAAGTTGAAAGTAACTAAGACGTGGATGAGAAGATCGGTTGTGCATCAATACAAAAGGAGGTGAATCTGAGTAGCCTTTAGCAACAGGAAGAGAAATAAATTATCAAACTCTTCCATATAAATATACAGGACAAGAAGATGATGATTGATGCATTATTTGACTCAGGATCACAAGAAACTCTCATTGCAGCAGAGCTGGTCAAGAATTTGGGGTTGGAATTTCATGATCACCCAAACCCAAATCCATTTGGATGGGTAAATAAGGATGCATAGTTGAAGTTAAAAAAACATTGTAAAAATAGATTTCCTATCAATGTTGATTTTATTGATGAAGTAGATATAGGTGTGGTTCCCCTTGATGTATGTGGAGTCATGTTTAGGAGTCCATATATACATGTGTGATGCAATATTCATGAGGAGAGCCAACTAATATTGAATAGTCAATGATGGAAAATAGTTCATCATCAACACGTACAAAGGCAAGACGAAAATTTCACTGGTAAGTGAAAACCAAGCCAATAAATTGATCATTTCCAACAAGAAGTATGTTTTATTGTCTTTAAGATAAATTTAGTCTGCAGAGGATTCAATAATAAGAAAGGCATCACTAGAGGGGTGTACTAATAAATAGAAACAACAACAATTGGAGGATTTGTTACAAGCATACAAGAATGTGCTATGAGATCCTAAAATATTACCACCTAAGAGATAATTGGAGCATGAGATCCAGCTATTTCCAGACCCCCCATTGCCAAATATTGGGCTATACAGCCAGTCTGTTATAGAAGCAAGTGAGGAGAAGAAACAGTTGCAGTAGCTGCTAGAACAGGGTGTCATTCGACCGAGTGCATCACAATGTGGGTCACCCATCATCATTGTGCATAATAAGGATGGTACTTGGTGGATGTATATGGATTACAGGGTGTTGAACAAAATCATGCTCAAGAACATATACCCCCTACCCAGGATAAATGATTTGTTGGATCATCTCCATCAAGAAAAATACGTCACCAAGCTAGACTTTAAGTCTGGATATCACGAGGTTCAACTCAAAGAAGAAGACACCTGGAAGATAGCCTTCAAAGCTAGACAAGCTTTGTATGAGTGGTTATTCATTCCATTTGTTCTATTTAATGCACCATCTACGTTTATGAGATTTATGAATGATGTATTATTCCCTTTTATAGATTGATTTGTTGTTTTCTATTTGGCTAATATACTGGTATATAGTGTTACCTGGGAGGATTATATTTCACATTTGACGTAGGTGCTAGAAACATTGAAGAAGCACCAGTTGCTAGAAAATATCAAGAAGTGAGAATTTGCACAATAGTCTTTGGTGTATCTGGGGTATGTGATCGGTGGCAAAGAGCTAAAGATAGATCTTTCCAAGATGGATTCCATCATGAAATGGTCGATGTAGTCAAGAGTTTCATTAGGGAAGCACAATACTTGAGTAAATTCATAGCCTCATTTTCATCAATAGCAACATTGCTCCATGACATAACAGCAAGTGGCAAGAATTTCCAGTGCAGAAAAGGTCAACAGAAGGCTTTCGAGGAGCTAAATAATAAGATGAGTTAAGCACTAGTTCTGGCATTACCAAACTTGTGACGACCCTTCGAAGTGGATACAAATGTGAGTGGGTATGTTATGGGAGTTGTCTTGATGCAGGGAGGAAGTCTTGTATGCTACCATTTTGAATAATTTCATGGGGAATTCCTTAACTATATTAACTACGACAAGGAGCTCTATGCCATGATGCAAGATGTGAATAAGTGGAAGCACTATCTGATGGGAAAGGATACAGTAATCCACATATATCACTATTTGTTACAATACTTGCAGGTCCAGAGTAAGCTACAGTAGACCAGGCATTACAAGTGGATGGGGTTTTTATAGCAGTTTCATTTGGTGATTAAGTATAAGAAGAAAAGCACAAACAAGTTGGCCAACATTCTTTCAAGGCCACCCATGTCAAATATTACATATTTGGGGACTCTTATGCACATGAAGCCATTCCTCCATGATGCAATCAAAGAGTCATATTCCAAGGAAGAGGACTTCAAGGAGGTGTATCAACAATTGCAAAGTCGTCGTGTGCACGATGACCACAATATCGTTGACTACCATATCCAGGATGGGTTACTCTATAGGTTGGATAAGCTATGTGTCCCTAAAGGGGATTGATTGCAGTTGATTAGAGAGGTTCACAAATCCAATTTTTCAGGTCACTTTGGTGTAGGGATGATCATGGCTAACTTGCAGAGGTATGTGTATTGGCCCAAGATGCAAGAGAAACTAGTTAGGTTCATAAGAGGATGCATGCTTTATTGTAACAATAAGCCCAACAATAGGAAACAGGGTCTATATCATCCCTTACCTATACCTACTCATCCTTGGGAAAGAATTTCCATGAATTTTGTGGGAAGTTTACCAACAAATAGGAAGGGACATGAATACATGTTCGTGGTAGTGTTGTGTAGATTAATCCGTCTTGCGGACAAGACCGATCTCTCTAGTACAAAAGGTAACTAGCAACAAACAGCCAATTATACTAATCTCTCTCTAAGCATATAAGATTCATAAAAACACTATATAGGTATGAAGCCTACCTTATGTCCAACGCTTGCTTGATTTTGTTGAAGTCCTTCCCGTGCACTGAAAGAACGTTCCTCGTGAATCTACAGTCACAAACAAGCAAAAAGATTAAGCAGCACCTGTATAGACATTATTATAAATCATACTTATCATAATGATCAAGGAATTTATGAAATAAACCATAAATAGACAGTTTAATGAGAGAAATGAGTATATTTGTATTAACTTCAAATGTAGAAAACCTTTACAACCTGTGCCTTGATGTTTGGGTCTCAGATTTCGAAGCAGAGTGCTTCTCTGCAGTAACCTTTACACTCTGAACCAGACAACTAGAAAGAGTGTGATTTAACCTCCTGAAAGTCTTCTTGTTTGAGGCCAGTCTCAGCCATTAACCAATCTCTTGCTTAGACTCCCTTTGAGGCTCCCCAAACCTCTTTGCATTATGAAAGAGGAGGTTTCTTCATTCCAAATATGAAGGGATAGAATCCTCTTCAAAGAGATCAGCTCCTTACATCAGAAGTTACGCTCCATCAGTGAGGGATGCGCAGACCTTCTCCAGTAATATTCCATTCCGTCTAGAATATTCTAGGAGTGCACAGAGTCACTTTTTTATCTTCATTTTCTAACTTTTACTCCTTTTTACGAGTCCTTTCCCATTACACAAAGAACATGCGGTATGGTTCCGCAGGCAGGCTGAAATTTAGGTGCGGGACCGCAGGGAATGCATAGAGAGAGTGCGATACCAATTCTTAGGGGGATTTTAGGGATTTTTCTCTGATTTTGAAGCTTGACATGAGGCGTATATTGGACTTGCAAAGTATGAGTAAAGCTAAGCTCTATCATGGTAAAATAATAGTGTGATTTTAGGTGTAACAAGTACTAAAGTGATAAATAGATAGTAGTCTTTGTCATATCCTGGAAGAGTGGTATACATCATTTCAAAAGTCTACATTTTTGTTGGACCTGATGTTTGTAAAAACATTCAAAATACAAATATATACATATATATATACTCATAACTGAGGTAGGAAGTTCCCATGCACAGATAAAACTAACTATAAACTAAGCGATGTTCACGTCTGAGGAATGATTTGGGCTATATATCTGAGATAGCGAATACGATGAATGCAAATATCAACATATCGTCTTGTGTAGATGACAACAAAATTCCTCGCAACCTGGATGGTAGAAACTAGATCCAGGGTCTTGATTTCCGCATCTCGAACCAGTACGATTCTATCCATGCGAATGAATGTGTCGAAGTCGAACATGGTAGAAACCACTTGATTAACAGTAAATGATGTGAACTGTTAACAAGTGTGAGAGAAACCACCAGTAATTTCAATGGCTCTCAAAGTACTCAGTACAATCCATGAAATGTGAATGAATGAGCTGAAGTCGAACATCTCTGAAATCGTGATTGAATGAGGTTAGTGCCTTTATTAGGTGGGTGCCATACATTAGGCATCAGTTTCAAAGTGTTGGCAATTCACGGATCTTTCCCTGATACAAGTAATGTGATATGCAGTAGTAATGTCTAAGTACATCTCGACAAAGAAATCATAGATCAAGTTTTGAAAAAATATATTAGCAAGGACTGACTCAGGGATGGTCAAAGATGGATGACAGATATTTTGCAGATGAGTGGTTTTATTTGAACTGTTCTCTTGGACACATAACAACACTGCAGATGGCTTAGTGACAATTGACCCAAAGCTAATACCTAGAAACCGGCTGAAAACTTTCAATGTGGTTTGATTAACTGTTAGGCAAAAGATTTCCCAACCCAGGTGAATATAAGTGTCGTGTCCAAGAGTGGTTGACTGAGTTTTCAAAGATTAAAATACAACAAACACGCCCATTTTTCTCTCTTCCCCCCCACCATTTCTGGCAAGTACCTCTTTATTTTTGACAAGCTTGAGGAGGATAACATTTGCTTGATTATAAGCTCATCCTTCGGATGAGTCCAACTTAGTTTAAAATTCGAACCCTAAGAAGGAGTGGTTCGTTCCTGTTGAAAATTAAACAGGTCCTTTACTGTTAAGTTTTAACAGTAAAACGATACCATGATAAAACGAATTATTGGTATTCATAAGACGAATTGGCATTCCATGTTATTTTCAGCGCTTTGGGCATATCAAACCTCAGTCAAAACATCAACGGGTTTCACTCCTTTTCAACTGGTCTACGGTTTGGAAGCTGTGCTGCCGATTGAATGCAAAATACCATCACTAAAATTAGCCGTAGAATTACTTTAGAACTCGTCGAAGGAGAGACGTTTCTTGCTTCAACCCAATTAGACAAAATCGTGGCTCCTTTACGAAAATCTGCCGGTTGGCTTGAGGAACAGAGACACAACAGTGCCTCACGTTAAATACGAATGTTGCAGCGAGTCTTGCCAGTCAGAGGTGAATGTAATTGAAGCATGTACATGCTCAGATGTGGGTGTTTTTGAAAAATCCAAGGCAAAAAAAATCTTTGGTTTTTGCGGAACTAATGTGTGATTTTCCCTCTACTGATATTGAAACAGTGGCAGAAGAGTCCATTGTGGACGAATCTTTGTTTCTTATCAGTACGCTTGATCCATGGTATGGGGATATTATTGTGTATCTCCAAACCCAATCTTTTCGGCCTGACATTTCACGAACTCAGCGACGGAAAATACGCTTCCAATCCCAACAATATAATATCATTGGTGATACTCTTTATCGACGAGGAGCAGATTCTGTTTTCTGACGTTGTCTAACTCATGAAGAAGCTGAAAAGGTATTAAATGACTGTCATTCTGGAGCATGTGGCGGTCATATGTCTGGGTATGCCACAGCCCAAAAGATATTGCGTGCAGGTTATTTCTGGCCAACGTTGTTCAAAGATTGCATTTATGCGGTTCGGAAATGCCACAACTGTCAAATTTTTGATAGAAAAATGTGCGCGCCACCCGCTCCTCTTCACCCTATAATTGTTGTTGGTCCATTTGCAAAATGGGGTATCGATTTTATCACATGTAACCCTCACTCGGCCGGGGGGCATGCCTATATTATTCTCGCAGTAGATTATTTTACGAAATGGGTCGAGGCGATGCCTACATATTCAGCTGACGGCAAGACTGCTGCAACATTCGTATTTAATCACATAATTGCTAGGTTCGGTGTTCCTCAAGCTATTATTACGGATCATGGAAACCATTTTCGGAATATCATGATGACTGAATTAACAGAACAACTTGGCCTACGCCACGATAGTTCCACTCCGTACTATCCACAAGCAAATGGTCTGGTTGAAGCCATTAATAAAGTTTTAGTCACCATGATAAAACGAATTATTGGTATTCATAAGACGAATTGGCATTCCATGTTATTTTCAGCGCTTTGGGCATATCGAACCTCAGTCAAAACATCAACGGGTTTCACTCCTTTTCAACTGGTCTACGGTATTTCGCATTCAATCGGCAACACAGCTTCCAAACCGTAAACCAGTTGAAAAGGAGTGAAACCCGTTGATGTTTTGACTGAGGTTCGATATGCCCAAAGCGCTGAAAATAACATGGAATGCCAATTCGTTTTGTGAATACCAATGATTCGTTTAATCATGGTGACTAAAAC
>CM076574.1:276495687-276632279 GCA_034641835.2 Pinus albicaulis | reverse complement strand
TCACAACTTACTGTTTTTAGTAGTTTTTCGGGTCCTAAACTTCTGGAGCCGTTTTAAAGCCCCAAACGGAGATAGTTTGCCGAAGTTACATCCCCAGGAAGTTGAAACACCAATTTACACAAATGGGGCCCATAATTTTGGCGCTTCATCTCCTAGGGTTAGGTTTTTGGACATTTAGAGTTCTCCATTATTTCTTCATAATAAATAGGCCCTTAAGCCTCATTGTAAGACAATTCAGAGGTCTGTAGCCGCCACATCTCTTCTCAAAGATTCGCTACCACCACCCTAGCTATTTTATTTCCATCATTTTTGTAAGCATATTTATATTATTTGATATTAATTAAATGAAGCCTTATTTCCGTTGCATTTCTATGTTTATGGTTATTTCTGTATTCTATTGCGTTCCTGCATAAATCCGGATCAATGACCTCCTTATAATATCTTAATTTTCTTTTAGCCTCTAAATCTTTCTCATACCACATTTTCTCTTTAAACTTAGAAGTAAAAATATTTTTAATGTTATTAATATTCTTCCATGCAACATTTTCGTCGATCTCCCAATGGTTTAACCAGGCCCTAGTATCTTTATACCAACCTCGTTTGAGCATTAGTTTGTTTTGGCTGGAGTTTAAAGCTATCTTAGGAAGCCTATGGTCTCCCATGTTATTGATTTTGTGCTTGTACAATGGGAGCCTAGTCATAGCTAAGCTCTCGATAGGGGAAATATCCACTTCTGTAAGGAAAATAGGATAGGGTGTGTTGTTCCTTGAGAAACAATTCTTGGCTGTGTACAAGAATCCGTGCTCAAGACATTAAAGATTATGTCACAAAATGTGTAGGAAATATGAGTAATAATTAGCTCATACTCATGGTAAAATGTTAAGGTGACAGTTTTCAGTGTAACAGGTAGTTGATAGGTTCAACAAGATGTGTGTTCTGATGCTCTGTAAAAAGGTAATTAGTGGGAAAGAAGTAGCAAAATTGTTCTTTGGGTAGGTCTGGGTGCACTTTGGGATACCAAGGAGAATAATTTTAGACAGGGATATAAGATTTCTCAGCGCATTCTGGAATACATTGTGGGAGAAGATGGACACAAAGTTGAAGATATATACAACATTCCATCCATAGACAAATGGGTAGACAGAAGTAGTCAACAATACGTTGGTGTATCTTATGAGGGGATACAACTAGAAGCATCTAAAGACCTGGGATGAAAATGTAGTATATATACAACATTCTTATAACATAATGATCCACACTTCTACATGAAAGGCCCCATTTGAAATTTTTTTTTATATTTGCCACCTTCACCTTTGGATATTTCATATGGGAAATAAGGAGGAGTGTGGGAATATCTCCCAAGAGATGCTTTGATAACTGAAAAATTTATATAGAAGATTAGCATATCCATCTACATGTACAAGAAACACTGCAGAAGTCACAGGAGAAGTATAAGGTCAGGCATGATCAACACAAAATGAAGAAGTCATTAAGGTGGGAGACAGAGTATGGTTACAGTTGAACAAGAATAAGTTGTAGGGGTGGTAATAAAATCAAGGCTCTGAGGTATGGTCCCTTTGAGAACTAGAAAAGGTGGGTGATAATTCTTATCAACTCAGTTTACCACCATATATGTGTATTTACTTAGTTGTGAATGTAGATAATTTGAAACTTTATGAGCCTTCCATGCTATATCAAGAAGAGGAACATGTCTTAACTTCTATAGAGGATTTGGCACTAGATGCTCAGGCAGAGTTGACAGAAGATACAATTTTACATAAGAGTTCCAGAACTACAAGACAGGGGAAACATGACCTTTGGAAGATTGTGTTGAATGGACAACTTCCAGACAAAGCTAAATGGTACACCAGAGAGAAGGTGGAGGAAAAATTTTCTCACCTCATTTGGTAGAAGCTTTTGGGGACAAAAATCCTCCCAAAATGAGGATGTGTGATCTAAATTGGATCATTATATTATTTTTCATATATCTTGATGCATTTGGAGTGGAAAAAGTGGAGGAATTAACTCATGGGACCATTTTGATCGGTGGACCCAATTTGGAAAAATGAGGTCTAAAACCTTCAGGGAGTGTTTTGAGGCATCAAACGACTTTTTTGGGGGTAAAAAATTGCCACAATATAGTGGCACCATTTCATTTTATTATACACACATAGATATTTCCAATGGCGCAAGAAGCGCATCAATCATAGTCTGTATGGAAAAGGTTATTCCACTAAGAAGTTGACATTTATGTTTTCACACCTATAGTATGAGAGGATGTCGCATCAACCCCAATTATTCATGTAAAAGGGGATAGCCACGTGATTATGATGTAAAATACTCTAGAAGATTCATTGTTGTAACTCTAGTTAAGAGTTAATGTAGTCAAAGTTAACCACTAGTAGGCTATTGGGTTGTGTTATAACCAGGCCACTAGGAGGAAGAGGAATTTCATTCTTTCGAGTGAATTTTGTTCCATATATTAGTAAATATAGCTAGGAGAGATAGGAGGTAGAGCACACAGAGAGTATTTGTGCATTTTAGCAGCCCACGGGCCACATACATTACTTCTTTATACCCACAACCATATTTCCAAATAGAGAGAGAGAGCGAAGCGGCCTCACCTTCCAATTGGGTTTTATCTCGAAAGGGTTTCTCAGAGAGCATATCTTGTGTCTTATGTGTGCGTATGAACTTATTTTTTTGTTCTCTATTATTCTGCATAATTTCCATTAGCATGCATGCACTAATTACAGTTAAATATACAAATATAGAATTTTAATAAAACTGTAATAGTGTAAAATTTCAGTGTTTTAATATATTATTATAAAATATGTTGTGACGAACTATCAAGTGGAATATCCACAACAGTTTATGGATCATATTAGTTCATATTTCTACCTATCAATACCATATATCGCATTTCATGTAGGTGTTATATACTTTGAAAAAGAATTAGCTGTTGGCTAACCTTAAGAAATCTGAATTTTATTAGTAGTTATTGGTGTATTTGGGGTATGTGATTGGTGTATGGGAACTCAAGATAGAAATTTCAAAGATATAGGCCATACTTAAGTGGCCAATTCCTACTAATTCCATTAAATTTAGGAGCTTTGTTGGTGCAAGATAGTACCAACAAAAGTGATAGCATCTTTTTTAGTTGTAGATACACCACTTCATTGAGGAAGAATTAATCAAATATTTCATTGAGATGAATTAGAACATATGATAAGCATTAGCTGTTGCATTTCCTAATTTGCAAAAGAATTTAAAATTGGATATGGATGTAAGTGGATACACTATGAGAGTGGACTTGATGTAGGGGGTAAGCTAGTATGATATCATTCTAAAATGTTTCATGGCGGAGTCATGAAGTACCCTACATATGATAAGAAACTTTAAGCCCTAGTTCAAGCTATTAAGAGTAGAAGCACGATCTAATGTGCAAGGAAACCATTATCCACATTAATCACTATCCATTATAGAATTTACAATCCTAGAGTAAGCTTCAACAAAATATTCACTACAAGTGGATGTTGTTTTTGTAGTAAATTTGTCTAATATTCAAATATAAGAATGATATCACTAATACATTGGCATATATTCTTTTAAGGTCACCTATAGTCAAAATTATACCTATGGAAACTCTTATGCACATGGATCCTTATACCAATGATGAATACAACTGTGAATAAAAAAATATAAAGACTTTACAAAGGTGTTTTAGCAATTATGGCTTCAATTTTGTGTAGAAGAAGTGTCTGCAAGGTTGACTATCATATCCAAAATGGGTTTCTCTACAAGCTAGATAAGCTTTATGTTTATAAAGGTGAAATATTGTAGTTTATCAATGATTCCCACACCTTCAAGGTCGGAGGACCTTTTTGTGTTCGGAATATGGTTTCCAACTTATGGAGGTATGTGTATTGACCTATAATACAAGAAGATGCGACTTATTTTATTAGAGGATGCAAGATTTTTTGTGCTAGCAATATTAGTAATTGAAATCAAGGTTTATACCATCCCTTACCTATACCCACTATATTGTGGGATACTATCTCCATAAATTTTGTGGGTAGTTTGTTAATATCTAATAAGTGGAATGAATATCAAATTGTGGTAGTTGATAGGTTCAAAAATATTGATGTTCTTATGCCTTGTAAAAAGAGCATTAAAGGATAAGAATAAATAAACATGTTCTTTGAAGAGGTCTAGGTGCACTTTGGGATATGAAGGTGTATCATCTTATATAGGCATGCTATATTTCTTAGTGCATTATGGGAAATTCTTTGGGGAAATATGGAAACCAAGTTGAAGAGATCTACAACTTTCCATCCATATATAAATGGGTATGAAAAGTTAGTCAACATGACACTGGGTCAACATTTTATGGATTACAACCATGAGCACCCAAAGACTCACGATGAAAACTTGATTTAAATTCAACACTCTTATAACGATGCACTCCACACTTATACTAGTAAGTCCCCATTTGAAACTTTCTTTGGGTATTTACCGCCATTGCCCTTGGATGCTATATATGGAAAATAAGGAGGAGTGATATAGGACATCATAGGAGATGCATTGAAACAATAAAAATTGTGTAAAATATTAGGTAGATCCATTTACAATGACATGCGACATTGAATAAGTTATAGAAAATGTACAAGGGTTGAGATGATCAACATATAAATGAGAAAACATTCAAATTTCAAAGTGGGAGATAGAATTTTGTCGTTTTTGAACAAAGAAAGGTTACAAGGTCTTGGTAATAATATTATGGCTCTATAGTATGGTCTCTTTGAAGAATTGGAGAAGGTGTATGATAATACCTATAAAATCACTCTACCCACATATATGTACGTTTAATCAATAGTGAATATAGAAAATATAAAACTCTACGAGCATTCCATGTTGGGTCAAGAAACTAAGGAGCAATTCCTACCTACCATAGAGGACTTAGCACCGAAATCTTAGTTAGAGATTTCAAAAGAAATAATTTAGTAGAAGAAGTCCAGAACTACTAGACATGGGTAGCATTTACTCTAGTAGCAGGAATTAGCTTTTAAGGTTCATTGTAGGGGCAGGTCCCAACATAGGGATTTAGGGTTTGAAACTTCCAGAGTTGGTTTGAGGCATCAATGACACCTTTTCTAGTTAAAACTTTGTGATCCTAGCTTCCAACATATTGACACCATGTTACACACCAAAATCATTCCAATGGTGCAAAAAATTCCTCAATTGGAATTTGTATGTAGAAGTTGACCTACCCTATTGACCATCATGAGTAGATGCAACATTATCCTCTATTACTCACACATATGGGGTAAATCATGTGTATACTTTCAAAAATATTCTATAAGGTCCAAAACCCTAACACTACTTAAGGGTTGAGGATTGTAAAATCCGTTACCCTAGCCATATCTAAAAATTAGGCTATGTTAAATATTGGGTTGCTAGGGTAGGAAGGGGTTCCATTCTATAACACCCCAACCCACATTTACCCACTTTTAAAATCTCACCAGGGTAAACATGAGTTGTGAGTTACTATACATGACCCAAATTCCAAGATTTAGTTATGTAAATGGGGCATCACTTGCCAAACTTGTCCAACACTTACTACAACATGACTCAGGAACAATTGATCGCACCCTTAATAGCATGATTCCATTAGGGACATTTTCCTCAGTCTAAGCCACTCCTTGACCTAATTTACAACCCTCTTGCACGCACAGAGGCTAGTCAGTGTGTCCATAAGGCTTTAGTCACACACACAACTCAACCTCAACGCGACTACAACCGAAATTACCCAGTTTTGAGAGTGCAACTAGAGGCTTTGTTTCATATTTTTTGGCAAGCCTATAGGAAAACTACCCAGATCTACCTAAAAATTTATATAACTTTCTCGAAAATCTATATGAGTCTTCAAGATTTGTTTCCAAGTCTTATTCTTGCTCCATCTTACATAACACATAAGGGTAATTTATAGAAACACTTTGTAAACATAGTATTTGTAGGTCATGGACTCATATTTTTTCACTGATTCATTATTTTCATTAGGGGTTCATCAATAAGGCTCACTTCCCTGTCATAATAGTTGTAACAAACACATATTAGCTCATGAATTCATATAAACTATTTAATAGTTTGTCAAACCATGAACAAGATCAATAACAAGAGCATATAATATAATAAGAAATACGCCATGCATGTAACCAACATTTAACCAGAATGAGGCCATGAAAAACCAATCATATAATCACACATTAAACTAGAAATTGTGCTCATTGATCTCAAGCATGAATAACACATAATATCATACACATGGTGCCAACCAAGTCACGGACTTCCACATACCACTCGACCATAGATTGGGATGAACCAAATATTTCTTTAAGCCAATAACCCCCATGCCATATTCCAATATTGAATGTGGGGTCACATGGGATAAGACAAAACATAACTAGACAGAGAATCCATAGTTTAAACCATCTCCACCCTCAAGCCACAGTGATCTCACCTAAATCGTTCCAGTGATCACCAAACCCAATACAAGCTTGGATGCCTCAGAATTTCTTCACCATACCCAGAGGAATTTCCATGCCTCCACCCACCTATAGAGAGATTCCTAGAGAAAACCATCTCCACTCTCAACCCTTGGGATTTTCTTAATACCTCCTCAACCAAGATCCAAAATCTACCATCAATCCAAAGCTTAACCAAATACAGAACCACTACATCATGAATATATAGAAAATGACATAGGCAAGGTTGTACATCACAATCAATCTAGGAAAATCTCCATGCCAATGATATAAAATGACCAATAATCCAATGCATGAACCATGCATTCAAATCCAAACATGATAAATAACATATGCACACTATTACCTGCAAATAATCCTTATGTTGGTTGTCGTTCCAATCTTCCTCTTACAATCATTTCCTTCCTTGCTTGTTCCTCATTGTGTCCAAGTGCTCTCTCATTTGTTGTCCTCTTCTTATAGTGTTCTCTCTTTCTCTTTCCCAAAAGTAAATGAATGCTAGAATGAAGTCTCTCTCGTTTATTTTACTTTTCTTTTCCTTTTTCCTTCATTTTCCTGGTATGCATATTATTGTCTCTTCATCTTCCTTTTTCTCTTGTTTTCCTTTGTTTCTTGTATTAAATTGTGATTTACTGCCATTTTCCTCTTGCCAATGCTAATGTCGATTTCCATAGCCAATAAATAAATAATTAACCACAAGTGATTCCCAATGTAATTTTTTTCCCTTCTTTTAGCTTGGAATATGTGTCCCATGACCTTGGTTTGATTTATTTACATGGAAACTTAACCCGGGGTTGTTACAAACCTTCCCCCTTAGGGGAACACTTTCCTCAATGTTCTATGACACTTATAACCTAAAAAAATTGTTGAAAACATGATATCATACTTCTTATGGAGCTGTATAAATACAACTTAATACAATATTTACAATGGCATACTACTCATTGGAGCTTTATAAAATCAACTCGATACAATATTTACAATGACACACACACACACATACACACATATATACATATACCAAATAACATTTGCTTCAACCAACAAATAAAGAAGGATATATTACCCACATTTGATCAACCATCTCCCATGTATCTTCATCGGCCCAAAGTGCTTCCATTGCACTTTAACTTTCTCTATTTCTCGATTCCATAGTATGAGATTCTTTTGTCGTATGATGCATTAAGGGTTTGGCTAGAACTATCCTTTTGGTTCCAGCTGCAATAAATCACATGATCAACATCCCATACACATATTTTAATTAGAGAAACATGAAAAACATAATGGATTTTCACTAATGGAGGCAAAGCAAGTCTATATGCCACTTGTCCAATCCTCTCAAGGATCCCAAAAAACTCGCGATACTGAGATGCCAACTTGGAACATGACCCAATATTCAAGGAATTGTTCTTGGGATTGATACATAAGTACACATGTTATCCAACGTGAAACTCCTTGAATAATCTATGTTGACCCACATAACTCTTATGTCTATCATGTGCTTCCTTCAAGTTCTTCTTGATGAACTACATCTCCTACTCCATCTCTCATCACATATTCGGTCTAATCAACACCCTACTCACTAGATCACTACAGCTGATATGAGTATTACAAATCCTCTCATAGAGAGGTTCAAATGGACTCATATTCAAGTATTCCTAATATCCAGTATTATTAGCAAACTCCACCAGTGGAAGATACTCCTCCCACTTCCTTTGTTGATGCATGACATACATCTTCAACATATCCTCAATAATCATATTAATCCTCTATGTTTGGTATATGGATGATAAGTTGTATTGAAATCTACTTCCATTCCCAAGCCTATAAACAACTCCTTCCAAAACCTGGAAGTGAACTTTGCATCTCTATCTGATATAATCCTCTTGGAAATTCCATGCAATATTACTATCTCCTTAATGAATATTTGAGCCACTTCACTAGTTGAATTAGTAGACTTAACTACAATAAAGTGATCTACCTTGCTCAACCTGTCAACCACAACCATGATGGAGCCATGCTGCCTTGATATCCTTGGAAATCACGTAATGAAAACCATGGAAATGACCTTCCATTTCCATTCTGGAATCAGAATAGCCTACAACAAACCAACTGGATGCTTGCATTAAACTTTCACTTGTTGACAGTCCAGGCACTTAGAAACAACTCAGCCACCTATTTCTTAAAATTAGGCCACTAATATAACTTCTTGATAGTTTTCAAGGTCTTCTGGTTTCTTGGGTGGATTGAATATGGCTTGACATGAAACTCTCTCAAAATAATATTCTTCCATTCACCATTGTTAGGCACATATATCTTGCTCTTGAATCTAACCAAGTCATTTGTTGTGAGGTGATACTCCTCATCCTTATCACCCTCACCTTGTTGTTGAAATCTCCGCTTCAGGTGCTGCTACCTCTCATCACACTTCGCTACATGTATGATTCACTCTCTCAAATCCGTCCTGTTAGCACTGGTATTTTCATCCCACCCACCCCACCTTATTTTTCTATGTTTTCACCTCATCTCCATCATTATCATTGACCTCGCTTCGTTTTTTACTATTTTCACCTTTTTCCCCAATATCCAAACATTTCATCTCATTTGCCAAATTATCCAAGTTATTACTAAAACCCAAACTTCACTTACTATATAGCCTAAACTATATTTAAAACCCATAGTTTAGTGCTTTGAATTCCATTTAAAATCCCATTTAACCCCCCAAACCCACATATATAACCTTTCGGTGCTTATTACTTTATAAACCCATTTATTATAAAGTTTCAGACTTTATGTTATAAGCTTCGCCACCCATCTAAAAGCTATGTTATATAAACTTACCATTATATATATTGCATATCATATATATAAAAAAATATATCTTAAACCATTGGTAGGACCCCTTACCTTCATCGCATATAGGCCATTGCAAATCATAACAATTAACTACGATGTTCTCAACACTAAACTTATAAATCGCCGATGCGATATGAAGTGGGACCCATTCCTCGCCACGCTTCCCTTCCATTTCATTTTCCATTGAAATATACGTTACCTTACCTTTTTTCCACCTTTCCGCTTTACCCTTCCATATTTACCGTTTCATCGCTTTTCATTCCCTGATCGCGATTAAAGTGGGGCCCTCATCGCATTTTGCAGTTTTTACGTGTTTTGCATTGGAGCTAAACTTTAAATAATGTGATTGCCGATTTTCGATATCGCATCGCATTTTTTTACCTTTTTGAGCGCCCACAGCATATTTATTTTAATTTGTGATGCGGTAGGTTGGCCTCACCTCAACAACTTCGCCCCCATTACACAACTATTGCAATACATTGTTATATCATATAAACTTCATAACACTTACAGCTTAAAACCTTTCGTTGATTCATAACACTCCGCCAATTTCCAGTGGGTTGCTCTTCCCTGTACTTCGCAAATTTTAAGAGTTAACCTCACAGCTTATAAATAAAACTTAAAAGTTGCGATGTGAGCCTACGATCCAGTCCCACTTTTTCCCTGCCACGTCATTCACCTCCTTCCCCGCGCGTCGCACTTCACAGTTTTTAAAGCTTACATCCTCCACGCTTATAACTAAAATCTACGAATTGCAATATGCACTGCGGTCTGGTCCCACTTCTTACCTACCACGTCATTCACCTCCTTCCCCATGCGTCGCACTTCGCAGTTTTTAAAGTTTACATCCTCCGCGCTTATAGCTAAAATCTACGAATTACAAGATGCGCTACGGTCTGGTCCCACTTACCCTCCACGTCACCTGCCCTCCATGTCACTTCCGTTTTCACATCGCACCACCGATTCCTTTTACGTTGTAAATTGTTCAATCTGTGATATGCGATAGTGCTATGGATGTGATAAAGTTCGGAACTGAAATCTAAAGGATTTCAGATCCGGTATAATGAGTTTTTCACTGTTTTGTTTAGAAAAAGGTTTAATCATAGCACAAAAGGAATTCAGGTGACAAAACAGCAGGTAGGTCGAGTCATGTATCAAAAAGTGTTCAACACTCAGTTCAAGCAACAGATCTGCCAGCACAACTCTTAGCTCATCTGCTAGCATATCAACAAATTGTGGTCCACGTCCTAAACTGCCCCATTACATCAACACATTAGCAACAACGCAACATAGGAAAAAAGGTCGATTCAGCTCAACAATCAGCATAATAAAACATATTATTAACATTTATCCCTATTCTCAAGGTGCAGATCCGCAAGGGAGGTTTCTCCAAATTCTTCCAATTCATGAATTCGAAGACTTGGGAAAGCAGTTCAATCTAGTTTAAACAAATAAACAGTTTTATGTTCCTAGAGGTTAGGAAAAAGCTTTGTTGTTTGAAATAATTTTGTATCTGAGATTTGCCTTAGATTTTGTAAATTGGTCTATAAATTGCAGAAATTCAATGTAATAATGGTTGGAAAATTGGAATCAGTTCATTTTGCTTAGTTGATCAAGGAGACTTTGTACTCAGTTTGGCCATTAATACAAGAGGAGTTGCAGCTATATTTATGGGATACCTGTGGTATTAAATGTCTTTCATTGTTTCTTCTTTAGTCACATATGTGTGAATGTATTGTTCATCTTCACTTTCATGTCTATATTATGATATTTTATAAGTGTGAAATTCATAATACATGCTAACCATGCTCTATTTTGCGTAACTGATCATATTTTCTTTCATATCTTATGTCTGAGAGAAATACATCTCTTATGCTTCTCTCAGCCTCCTTACATTTTCTAAACCATTCCATAACCATTTCCCTCAAGTGATTGACATTATAACTATCTTGCCCCATTCATCCCTACAATCCTCACTCTTTAGCCCTGACCTAGTTCTCCTTGACATATTTTACTATCTGTTGATTTACCCAACCAAAACCAAATCAAAACAACCCCTTGCACATCATACCTAGCCTAAAACCTCAATTTCTCCAACCCTCCTGGCTATGACCCTTTTGGAGAGAGCCCTCTCCGGCTTGATAGGGCTAGCTATCAAGTCAAAGGCTTGGTTTGTGGTTACCTCTATTGCGATTCCTTCCTCAGCCTTGGGAATCTGGTGGAGTGATAACGTGTCCCATAAGAGCTCACAATTGAAATATGATTCACCTATACTCTCCTGCTGAGAACATATTCAACCTAGTTCTCTTTTCCTTTGATGTATTTTATTTAAAATTCAAAATCACTGAGAGTATACAACCATATAGCTTTGCTTGCATTCAAATTAGGTTCGTCAAACAGGTACCTCAGTCCACTATGACCACTCATCAAAACAAACCTCCTGCTAAGGAGATAATGTCTCCACATCTTCAATGCATGAATGATAACTTCCAACTAAATATCGTGAGTCACATAATTATGCTCATGCTCATTCAACTTCCATGATTCATAGCACACCACCTATCCTTCCTGCATCAGGACTCCACCTAGTCCTTCCTTGCAAGAATTTGTACAAACCACAAAGTCCTTATCAGGATTTTCAATCCTCAAAACTAGAGCATTGGTAAGCAATTAATTCAACTAATCAAAACTCGTTGAACACTCGGTAGCTGATTCGACCTTCTTTCCTTTCCTTTGCAAAGATGTAATAGGATAGCCAATCTTAGATAAGTTCCTGATGAACCTCCTGTAATAACTTGCTAGTCCCATGAATGATCTGAACTCATCCACATTCTTCGCAGTTGGCCACTCCATGATAGCCTTAATATTATGCAGATCCACTGTTATCCCCTCCTCGGAAACAACATGAACAAAGTAATTCGAGACTAAAAGAAGCTACACTTGTTGAGCATGGCATACAACTTATTCTCTCACAACAATCTCAATATTATTGCCAGATTCTCTACATGCTCCTCCTCATTATTCGAATATACCAATATATTATCAAAAAATACTATCACGAAATTATCCAAGTAACTGCGCAACACATTGTTCATCATGCACGTGAAGGTGGTTGGAGAATTGGTAAGACCAAAAGGAACCAACACAAACTCATAGTGCCCATACCTTGTACAAAATGTAGTCTTGTAGATTTCTTCTTCTTTGATGCGCACTTGATGATATCCTGATCTTAGATCAATCTTTGAGAATATTGCATCTCCCTTCAGAAAAATGGGTACATATTCTCGATAGTCATCTTATTCAACTTCTTGTAATCAATGCACAATATGAGAGTACCATCCTTCTTCCTTACAAACAAAATTGGTGCTTCTAAAGGAGATACACTTGGAATTATGTATCCCTTATCAAGCATCTCTTTAGGCTGCAACTTCAATTCCACCAACTTGGGTGTGCTCATCCTGTAAGGTTCCTTAGATGTTGGTGTTTCTCCTGGCATTAACTCAATAGAGAAATACACCTCTCTATGAGGAAGAAACTCTGTAATATCTGTAGTAAACACATCCTAAAAATTCTGCAAGATAGGATACCTCCTCGGGATTTCACCATCCTCATCCTCCTTCCCTTTGTCATTGGAAACATTTACTACAAACAATAAACATCCTTTCCTTTGGTTACACTTAGCTTGCATGGTTGTAACCATCCTCACTGCTATAGGATTTTTCTTTCCCTACAAGGCTCTCTTTTATCCATCATCATCTAGGCACTCAATGACCTTCTCATAGAAATATACCTTGGTTCTATGAATAAACAACCAACACATGCCCATAAGCATGCTATATGCACCCAAAGGAATCAAATCTAGGTTTATTTTAGTAGGCATGCCATTAAGATAAAATGCACACGACTTCACCCAATGATGAAATCTTCTCTTGGTCCCTATAGCCAATTGGACCAACCAATGTTCTACATGCACTTCCTTATTCAAATGAGACTGATCCACTAGTTCAAGATTAATATAACTATAACTCAATCCAAGATCAATCAAAATAGAAACAACTTAATCACAAATCTTACCTTCCATCTCAATAATGGATACCTGACGGTCTGCCTGTCTGTTATCAACTATTGCATATATCTGGGGAATGCTCTGACCTACATACCCAACTATTTTCTCCTCCTGAGAACTGTAGATCTGAGGACTGCTACCCTAATAAAATGGCCAATCCTTCTTGTGATGATATCTACCACAAATCCAACACTTCAATGGTTCTTTGCTACTGCCTTTATTCTGCTGCTCCACAGACAAAGACTCATGTCCTTTCTCAGCTACATTGGGCTTCTTATAAGGGGCCACATTTTCCTTCTCACCTGCATCCTAATATCTTCCTTTCTTCTTGTTCCATTTTCATTTAGTCTTCTTTCTACCCTTCTAGTCATGCTTGAACTCAGGTTTGTGCTTTAACTACCCATAACAATGCTTCAACTTCCTGATGGCTTCTTCTAATGACCGAGGCTCATCAAAATCAATATGGTCTTTGAATGATAATGGAAATTCATTAATGAACCTTTAGATATTTGCTTTCTCATCCTTGAGATAGGCCACATATCTCAACAACTCTAGAAATATGGTTGTGTATTATTCATCTTACACGGAACACATCCTGAGCTCATATAATTCCTTGGCCTTTCCATCATAATACCTCTTAGATAAGTACTTCATCTTGAAAAGTATTTCAAATTCCTCCCAAGCAACTCCACTTCCTTGATGCCTTTGACATGCTTGACATCTTCCCACTAGATATCTACTTTTCCTTTGAGATCAAATGTAGCAATCTTGGCCTTCATATTCTCTGAGTAATCACGAAGTCTGAAAAATTTCCTCATTCCAAGCATCCATGATTCTGCATTTTCTGATTTGGTCATCTCACCGTCAAAAGTAGGATGCTTGGCCTTATTGAATTCCTGTGGAAACTACCACTTCTCACTCCTATTATGTTGGAGGTGATGGCGATGGTGTCTCCTAGAAGTAGAGCTAGAATAAAACTATGCACACTAACCCTCTTCTCAAGTGTATTCAATATTCTGCCACTCTTTACTATATCATCCTTGTCCATATTGTACTTTTTCTAAGACCTTTTTCCATCTTCCCATTAGAATTTTCTTCCTACCTATCTCCATGACTAATCCCCACTTGTACCTACTTCTATAAATTTGAAAGGATTTGGAAAAAAATGCATTAACCTCAACTTGATTTTCATGAGCTTTTGCAAACCTTTCCTAGGCCTCAATCAACCTCTCATTTTCTGCTTTGCAACTTATGATCTATGCCTTCAAACTTCTTAATGTATCTGCTATATCAAGAGAGCCTTCCTCTCCCTGCTGCTCAACTAATTTCTCCCATCCCACGAATCCCTCTTTTGGTATGTACAGGGATTCATATGAACTGTAATCCACCATTATGCTATTCATTTGTTGGCCTTCTATTTTCTTGAAACATATCACTATTAGATCAGATAAAAGGCATAATCAAAAGAATTATCTCAACTTATTGTTGGTGAGGCTATTGCATCTACACAGGTCAATCCATATTAGAACGATACATAATCACAATATCAAAAGCATATCATGCACATGGATATAATAGCAATAACAATAAATTGTCGACACACATGCATGGTAAACATATAGAAAACTAGCATGCATGCATAATAATCTACATTTACATTAAGGTCTAGTGCTGTGAATCTACTTTGATACCACTCTATAACACCCCACCCCACATTTACCCACTTTTAAAATCTCACCAGGGTAAACATGAGTTGATAATTACTATTCATGATCCAACTTCCAAGGTTCGATTATGGAAATGGGGCCTAACTTGCAAAACTTGTCCAACATTTACTGCAACACTCAAGAACACCTGATCACACCCTTAACAACTTGATTCCATTGGTGACATTTTCCTAAGTCTAAGCTACTCCTAGACCTAATTTATAGCCCAACTGCATGTACAAAGGTCAGTCATTGTGTCCAAAAGGATCCAGTTGCACGCACAAGTCAACCTTAGTGCAACTATAATCGAAATTACCCAATTTTGAGAGTGCGTCGAGAGACTTTGTTCCATATTTTTAGGAAATCCTATAAGCCAACTACCTAGATCTTCCCAGAACTTCCTCTATAGTCTAAATGAGTCTTCAGGCTCTGTTTCCAAGTCTTATTCTTACTCCATCTTGCATAACTCATAACAATAATTTATACAAACACTTTTTAAACATAGTACTCATAGGTCATGAATGCATATATGTTCATTGTTTCAATATTTTCATCAGGGGTTCATCAAGAAGGCTCACTACCCTCTCATACTAGTTGTAACAAACACATATTAGCTCATGCATTCATAGAAACTATTCAATAGCTTGTCAAACCAATAATAATATCAATAATAAGAGCATATCAAATAATAAGAAATATATCATGCATGTAACCAACATTTAACTAGAATACAGTCATGAAAAAACAATGATATTATCACATAGTGAACTAGAACTTGCACTCATTGATCTCAAGAATGAATAACAGATAATATCATACACATAATACCAACCAAGTCAAGGAATTCGACACATCACCCGACCATAGATTGGGTTGAACCAAATATTTCTTTCAGACAATCACCCTTGTTCCATATTCCAAGCCTGAATGTGGGATCACATAGGATAAACCAAAACATAACTAAACAGGTAATCTAGAGGTTAAACCACCTCCACCCTCAAGCCACAATGATCTCACATAAACTGGTCTAGACATCACCAAAATCAATACAAGCTTGGATGCCGCAAAATTTCTTCACCGTACCTAGAGGAATCTTCCTGTCTCTGCCCACATATCAAGATATTCCCATATAAAACCATCTCCACTCTCTACCCATGGGATATTCCTAATACCACCTCAACCGAGATCCAAAATCTATTGGCAATCCAAAGCATAACAAAATAGATAACCCACTACATCATGGCTACCCAAGAAATGACATAGGAAGGTTTTACATCACTGTCAATCCAGGGAAATCTCCATCCCAATGACATAAATGACCAATAATCAAATGCATGAACCATGCATTCAAATCCCAACATGATAAATCACATATGCACATTATTACTTGCAAAAAATCCTCATGATGGTTATTGTTCTAATATTCCTCTTATGCTCCTTGCCTTCCTTGCTTGTTCCTCCATGTGTCCAAGTGCTCTCTCCTTTGTTGTCCTCTCGCTGTAATGTTCTATCTTGTTCTTTCCTAAAATTGAATGAATGCTAGAATGAAGTCTCTCTCATTTATTTTTCTTTTCTTTTTATTTTTCCTTCATTTTCCTTGCAAGCATATTCTTGTCTCTTCATCTTCCTTTTCTCTTATTTTTATTTATTTCTTGTATTAAATTTCCATTTATTTCCTTTTGCCTCTTTCTAATGCCAATGCTAATTTCCATAACCAATAAATAAATAATTAACCATAATTGATTCCCAATTTAATGCTTTTCCATTCATTCAACTTGAAATATGTGTCACGTGACCTTGGTTTGATCTATTTACATGGAAAATTAACTTGTGGCTATTATACAGTATTTTGATATTGTTATTATTCCATAGTTAAGTAGAGAATCTAGGAGTGGGATACTGAAGCATCACAAATGAGATATAAGATCTATGTAGCCATTTAGGCTAGAATGTCCATGGAAAATCCATAGTAAGTGACCTTTTCTTTATACTTGTATTTCATAGTTGACAGAAATGGAGTAGAGCATAAGCCTCACCTTCCCTTTAGGTTTTCTTCCTTATTGGGTTTTCTAGGTCGCATCTTATGTTTGTTTGCTTATATCTTTCATTTTTGTTTCAATTACTTCCATAGTTTTGAGTGTTACACTAGTAATATCAAATATGAGGTCTATGGTAAAAATATTCCTCATAAAATATTTCATAATATTGTAAGATATGTTGTTATGAACTATTCTAGTGCAATATCCACAACAATTTACAAATCATGAGATCATAAAATATTCACTATTTGCATGGCATAATAATTGAACACTATAATCCAATAATATTTACATTCCATGACATCTTCTATGGAGGATATTGTTCAGAACCACTAGGCGTAGGGAAACGAGGTAATGTTTTTTTTTTTTTTTTTTTAAATGGGGACATCGCTATAATTCAAGGAACTAAATTTGAACTAAAACATATTAAAATTGATGAAATTAGGCACTGAAATAGCCCAAATCGAACCAAAATCATTAAAAACCTCACATCACTCACATTATGTAATCTTAGCAAACAAAGGCATTGCAACAATACATAATCTTAATTTCAAATTTAAGCTTCGGAATCATCATAATCATAAAAAGTGATTCAAAAGGTAAGAACGAAAACATTGATCATTTAACCCAATCCTTTAGGCCCATTAACAACATAATGTTCATTAACTATGTTGGAAATTAGGTCACACATTCATAGAAAGGGAATTGATAATCTACTTCATTTATCCTCAAATATATGTTTCTCATGTACATGGTATCTCTCATTATCTCTCATTACATATTAATTATGCTAGCAGGTGTATTCTATGAATAGTATGGGGTAGATGTGTAACTTAGTTAACATTGACATCAATGCACATCCACCCAAAAATATAATAATAAAAATGTGATGAAAGGTTTCATCCATCTTAGTGGTTGATAGGTTATGGATTAAAATTGATAATTTTATTAAGATAATTAGATGGTTGAACCACTTACCAACTAACATTCTAACATCACATTGGCTACATGTATAATATGAGATCATTGAGTGTTATTAGCCTCATAACCTTTTTTTAAATAAAAAATATTTTTGATATTTTACCTTATCAACCAAATAATGAAACATTTCACAATTTATGAATTTTATCATATTTTGATGCAACATCTCTTTAGCGCCAGTGCTTATTTTCTTTAGATAATGTAATATTCCCTTTTTTTGGTGTCACCTATGACAGGGCTATGATGGACTTCCAGAGTTAGAAGCAGATCGGTCACAGGTACAGGTTGGTGTCATCAGCAGGACTAGTGGCTTTTGGAGGAGTTTTGAGGAGTTTCAATGCGGTCGGGTGACATTCGCTTGATATATTCCATCATCCGAGCAGTTTGGCTTTCGTTCCGGTGCATTCTGATAACTTTCAAAAATTTGAGTTATTTATAGGCTTAACTCAACTGATTACGCTCAAGGTGGCATTCTGGGAGGAATACATGATGGAACACCTTATTGTAATAGCTCATTGGGACCGTGACGAGGATACCTACGTGGTGGGATGGTTAGACACGGGTTTCAGTGACCAGAGGAGGTGTGGTAGTCGATTTACCCTTTTCTGCATTAAAAAGGAATATTTTAATAAGAGGGAAAAATGCTCCATGAATAAAATAATTCTCTAGAAGGCTCCAAGAGATCTATAAAAGAAAGGGAGGAGGCCGTTGAGAGATATCTTTGGATCATATCATTTTATTGTATGAGAGGTGTGAGACACGGTTCTCTACTTCAGCCGTAGCCCCAAGATGGAAACCCTCGGGTGAGTTGTGAGTGTTGGACGGAAACCCAACTCTCTTTGAGAAGACTTCATTCAGAAGTTTCGCAGAGCTTCATGGATTGGTGTGAGGATAATTCAGATCTTCAATTTGTGCTTCATTTTCTTCAGTGGGTTCAGTGACAGCTGTTGCCAGAGGGAGAGTGTAGCAGTTCAGTTTTGGAGGCCAACACAATGCAACAGTTCATCTTGGTGGCCAGTTTTCCATCTCAGCTATTTTGGGTCAGATTTATATGTAACCCCAGTTATTACTTATAATAAAATGTTGAGATTCTTCTTGTTCTATGTGTTAATGTATTACAATGTTTTATGCGTCTTTATTTTACATGGCAATCCACTGTTGAGTAAATAGTGATTTTATGGCATATTGTGGAGTTCAGTCATTTTTCTGCATTTTTAGTTAAAATATCCCATCTGGGATATTACAGTGGTATCAGAGCCTCAATCTTGGCTTAGCCTGCATGTTTGCCATTTTCGGTTGCAACTATTTTTGGTAAGAAGGGTCTACGCAGTCATTAGAGGAGACTCATTTGTGGGAGCTACATTGGTGGGATTTTAGAACTGGGGTGTTGGGAGATTGATAGGAGAGACATTTGAGGAGGTTGGATGGGATTTTGGAGAGCAATGGTTGACAGTAGCAACTGCAGTGCTAGAAAACGAAATTGGAAGAGGGCCAAACTACAAAAGGTCATATTTTGAAGGTTGGAATTAGAGGAAACCCTTTCTGGGTTTTGGGCAAGGATCACCTTCCTAAATTCCTAGATTTTTTTGAGCAGTTTTAAATGGGTAAATCAGATGTCGAAGTTAGGAAGAAGTGCAGTCTGGGAGTAGCATTGCAGTTTCTCGAGGAGCTTTCTATTGGAGTGGTTGGATTTACTTGCACTCATCACCTGGTGCTTGTAGCTTGCCTTGTGCAAGTCTAGCTAAACCATAGTTACTTCCATATATGTCGTTGGAACAATGAAGTTTTTAAAACAACTCCTAAATCAACATAGTAGTGCCTCAGTGAGTTGTGATCTAAACCAAATACCAAAAATATTAAACAATGCAGAAGTTAGTTCCTTGAAACAAAACAACAAATCCTTCTCCAAGGAGGTACATAATTTTCTCCAACAAAGACACTCGAGGAATTTACAAAAGGAGAGAGAAGTGGGAAATTGGCTTTATGCACTTGGGATGGACTTAAAGAGAAAAAGATCAGAAAATGACTTTCCCATGTTGGAGAAACTAGAATCCCGCCTTTTGAAGGTAGAGCAATCTGATTGGAGTTTAAATTAGGCTTTGGAGCCATCTATGCTTGCATTGGTACAAGCTAGATTCTTGGAACATCCAAGTGAGAGAGTCAAGCTGTTAGTTGCCTCTTGTTTCCATGATATTTTGAGGATAACATCACCCTTCCCTCCCTACAATGATGACATTATGAAAAGAATTTTCAGACTAATAGTAGGAACCTTTCAGGATTTGGACAACTGTGCAGGCTCTACATTTGGGAGGAAGCTTAAGGTTTTATAAGTCATGGCCATGACCCGAACTCATGAGATCATGTTTGACTTTGAGTGTGAAAGCTTGATTCTGCATATGTTCCAATGCTTCTTCAGCATTAGGAGACATCATTCTGACATAGTCATAACACACATGCAGTCCATCCTGTCGTCATGTATGGGAGTCCGTGAGGCCATTTGCTAGGAGTTGCAGACTAGGTTGCTGAGCATTTGGAGGAGAGAGCAATTGGTCTCACCTGTTGCTTATGAACTAGCCCAAGGGCTGGTTGAGCAGAACATTGAGCTTTTCAGGAGACAGTTGACCAGGGAGGAGCTGTTCCAGTTTGGTGGATCATGCAACAGAAATGAACTGAGGAGAAAGGGACTTTGCTTCATTTGCAAAGGACCATGGGGGCCTGATCACTCATGTTTGAGTGATGCAGAGCATGTGGTGAAGGCAGGATAGGAGGGCATTCCTTATGTATTCCAGGGTGAGGACTCTTCTTTAGATGAGTCCATGGGATCAGTTGAGGACGCTTCTGGGAGAGAGAGTAGTCATGCAGAGATGATGACAATAGACCAGAGTTGTGTTCCAGTGTGCAGGGTGAGAAGTCAAGGGACTCTATGGGAGATACTCTGGGTGATGAGTCACTTGTGACGATTCAGCCAGAGCAGAATATGATGGAGCCTAAGTCAGCAGAGGAGGATACTATGCACATCAGGCATGATAATCCTTTGGGGGAGAGCCAGATGGACGCCCACATTGAGTCTATGATGGATATGCGGCTAACATTGGGGTCAACCATTGAGGTGGACCAATCAGATGCACAAACATCGAGTACGGTGACAACAGTTGCAGATCCATATCCTCTAGAGGTGTGGGAGGTTGATGGGATGGTTCTACAGGGAGCTAGTAGACAGCAGGAGCATGACATTCCTGATCAGGAGTGGGAGGAGTTGTTGGAGATGGTGGAGCATCCATATGTGGGCCGACACATTGATAAGGTGCAGATAGGTGCATATGCAGTCAGCAGAGTTGTGGTACCCTAAGGGAGTAGCACTCTCCAAGAGTACATAGATGGGCCTTGTAGCATATCTTGCCCACTTTGGCCCATTATAGAGAGAGGGGCTTTCTTCTACAGGTAGCTTTTGTTGGCAGACGGGACAGAGCAGCATGAGTTGATTATGAGCTGGCGATAGTTCTCTGGGCATATTCCGTATACAATTGACACTACATTGGATTCTTCTTCCAGGATAGATTGGCGGGAGATCATGAGCTAGTACCCTCTTGCTGGTACGATTTACTTCGTAGGGAGCACAGTAGAGCAGGGGCCCTTAGACATAGTAGATGTTACAGATTCTAGTTGGCAGTGGGGCATAGGTCGTCATTTCTTCCGCTCTCCATCCCGATTTCAGGAGAGCAGGATCAACATGGGATTGAGTCAGGACTTGGATTGGAGAGAGGTGATGAGTTGGTATGCAGTTGGTGGGGCAGCTTATACAGTTAGAGGTACAACACAACAGGAACCAGGGAGCATTGATGTTTGTTGGCGGACTTCACTTCATGGGGCATCAGCTATAGCCAGAGGCAGTGCGCAGTCTGAGCCATGGGGCTTGGGCGATGATTGGCCATGGTGGCGTGGGGATCCAGGAGGATTGTTTGATGAAAGGTACAGTGAAAGATCAGTTTGGGATCCTGACATTGAGGGGTCTATTCTGGGTGGCTTGACACAAACACATAGTAGCACCAGGAGGTTTGTATGGGATCCAAGCATTGGGTCTCAGTTGCAGTGGGCCAACAGGGTGGCCCACATATTTGGATTGCTTGAGGGCAAGCAATCTTGGGGCGGAAGGTTTGTAATATTTCCTTTTTTTGGTGTCACCTACGACAGGGCTAGGATGGACTTCCAGAGTTAGAAGCAGACCGGTCACAGGTACAGGTTGGTGTCATCAGCAGGACCAGGGGATTTTGGAGGAGTTTTGAGGAGTTTCTATGCGGTCGGGTGGCATTCGCTTGATATATTCCATCATTTGAGCAGTTTGGCTTTCATTCCAGTGCATTCCGATAACTTTCAGAAATTTGAGTTATTTCTGGGCTTAACTCAGCTGATTACGCTCAAGGTGGCATTCCGGGAGGAATACATGATGGAACACCTTAGTGTAATAGCTCATTGGAACCGGGATGAGGATACCTATGTGGTGGGACAGTTAGACGCGGGTTGCAGTGATCGAAGGAGGCGTGGTAGCCGATTTACCCTTTTCTGCATTAAAAAAGAATATTTTAATAAGAGGGAAAAGTGCTCCATGAATAAAATAATAATAAAATAATGCTCTAGAAGGCTCCAAGAGATCTATAAAAGAAAGGGAGGAGGCCATTGAGAGATCTCTTTGGATCATATCATTTTATTGTATGAGAGGTGTGAGACGCGGTTCTCTACTTCAGGCGTAGCCCCAGGACGGAAACCCTTGGGTGAGTTGTGAGTGTTGGACGAAAACCCAACTCTCTTTGAGGAGATTTCATTCAGAAGTTTCACATAGCTTCAGGGATTGGTGTGAGGATCATTCATATCTTCAATTTGTGCTTCATTATCTTCAGTGGGTTCAGTGGCAGCTGTTGCTGGAGGGAGAGTGCAGCAGTTCAGTTTTGGAGGCCAACACAGTGCAGCAGTTCATCTTGGTGGCCAGTTTTCCATCTCATCTATTTTGGGTCAGATTTATATGTAACCCCAGTTATTACTTATAGTAAAATGTTGAGATTCTTCTTGTTCTGTGTTAATGGATTACAATGTTTTGTGTGTCCTTATTTTACATGGCAATCTATTGTTGAGTAAATAGTGATTTTACAGCATGTTGTGGAGTTCAGTCATTTTTTTGCATTTTTAGTTAAAATATCCCATCTGGGATATTACAGATAATAGAACCTTATTTGTGCTCCATTGAATAACATAACCCTAATGTTGAATGGATACTCTACATAACTCCACCACATAATCTCTCATATTGCGAAAACCCTCCTTTTGTAGATAAAGATTGTTTGGCTCCACTTTTTTATTGGAAGGTTCACCCTCTTTTTTTTGAAAGTAGACTTTGGTTAACACCATTTATGTTTCAAATTTATAGTTTGGCTGGCTCCCCTAGTTAACCAATTAATTTGGAATTTGAAGATTCTTTGCAATTACTTAAATAACCTATTTTTCTTTTTTGTTTGTCTCACGGGGATGTGAAATTTGAATCTCTTGCTTTACATATGACTTCATAACAATGCGATCGCAAATTGGGCTACACCCCATGGGCTTTTGTTTTATTTAATTATAAATCAAGTTATACTATATATATATATATCCTCTATACAAAAATATTTAATTTTATGACTAGACATCTCTACTTCATGAAAATAATTTCAAGAAATATAAATAAATGCCCATGCAATAAAGTGGGTCTTGTTGTTTTCTAAGGCAATTGCATAAAAACATTTTTTTTTTAACAAAAAAGATTCATTACCATATCACATTAAACATAAACAAAGTAAAATATCAATTGCCTCTAAAGGTGCAAAGAGACACCAAAGGAATTGAACTTTTACTGCAAAGATGTTGCATCAAAGGAAAGATAACAACCTAAAGGGTGGAAGATGGAGGGGAAGAAATGTGTTCAGGCTTGCAATAGTCTCACACTTGTGTTGATGCATGTGTGACAAATGTTGCTTGAACCACCTGGCTAAATAATTTTTTTTCCAACGATACCACTATGTCAAAATCTTATATACATATTGTATCCAAGCTATAACATGCAAGGTAATGAGGAGAAACATTACCATAGGTCTTCATGGGCAGTGGCGCACAAAAAATGTAATTGCACAGAGGAAATGACTAAAGTTAGTGTATGTTGATAATGAGATTAAATAAAGAGCATTTTTCACTCTAGTGACCTTCATATTGGGATATGCTGCAATAAACATAAAGAAGGGGATTTGTTTTAGAATTTTAGCTATCTCCTTTTAAAAAGTTTAAAATAATTTGGAGCCATTTTACTGGAGCTATTAATTCGAGTTTTAAATTTAAATTTAAATTTTGTCTAGAAAATATTTGTTGGAATTGCAAATTTATGTGTTGTAGTTTACACAATCCAGGTGTCCAAGTAAACTTTTTAGGTATTGTATTCATTTATGCATTATATAGAACCAATATAGATCCATTTTGGAGAGGATTAAATCCCTTGAGGTGCATATTTTTTTTCAAGTTTTTCACTCTAAAAGAGGTCCCATAGGCTATATTTAGTCTTGTGAATGTTAAAATTTTAGTTCTTTCTTTCTCAACTTTCCAGAAGTAGTTATGGTTGTCTTTGCACAACGGTCCCACAATAAGAGTGACCATGTAAGTTAACCTTAGTTAAGAAGTCTTTATGTCAAGGATGACCATTCCTAAACACAAAATACCCAATAACATCTCACCTTGAACAGGATTTAAGGTGAGACTTTATTATAATTAGTTGAAACAATTTTATGTGGGAGTTATCTTAAGAATTTTGATTTGAAAAAGTACCTACTAAGTATATGATATGCACTTATAGTTTGGAAAATTATTGAATTGTTTATTTTACATATATTTGTTTTGTATGTGGAGTGGATAAATTATAAATCTCAATTTCATATTAACAAAATATAAATATGAAGGAGAGAAATTTAATATATATATATATATATATATATATATATATATAACAACTGTTAAGAGTATGTGTTTCTTTACTAAAATGTTATAGGTTCAAATCAAAGAGGTTTGAAATATATATACTTTAATAAACTTTAAATGAAAAAATCTCATATATCAATTTAATATCTAATTTAGCCATAATCTTATAATTAAATTATTATTATTATTATTATTATCATTATTTTTTAAAAACATTAAAAATAAATAAATAACAAACTTATTTTTAATTTAGATATTAAAAATTAATTAAATATATTTATTCCTACTTTATCGTGAATATTTTTAATCTATAAATAGACTTTGTTATAATATCATGGGTCATTACTATGGCTTATAAATACTACATGCCAAAAAAACCATAACTCATTTCATATGACACTTATTCATATAACATTTTTTTAATTAATTAATTTAATTAAAAGGATAAAAAATACATAGCTACTTTGGAGATAAATCTCAATCATTGATTTGTGTATACTACTGTGAAGATTCAAAAATATTTCATGGAAGTTAAATCTTTACCATCCACCCAATAATTATTGATAATTAAATTAAAATTGTGAAAACCATTCAAAAATTTACAAGCGTATCTAAATATTTAAATTTTAAATTTTTAAAGTTAATGAAAATGTTGTTACTGAAAAATTTGAGGTGAAATATTGATTTCCAAAAAGTCTCACTAAAGACAACTCGGTAATAAAATGTCTATTTTTAAAAAATATATTAATTTAATTTAATTTAATTGCCTAAGACTTTTTATTCCAACTTAAAGTCTATGAAGATAGGTTGATTTTTTTATTTATTTTTAATTTTTTTTAATTGAGGGTCCAATTGATTCTCAAGGGAATATGTGCTTAGAGTTTCTTAGGCTGCATTGACTTTTAATAAATTTAAAAATTAGATTCGTTCCACATGGTGTTGCTCACCAATTTCCTAGGGATTTGAGATTATTCTTTTCCATGATAAGTTCCTCATTATTATTTATAACATTAATTTATATATAAGCAAAATTGATTTATTATCATTATCCAATTTTGAGGTCAAGGCAAGCCAGACATGGAATTAGTGTATGAGACCACCTTGTTTATGGGACAAGGGACCCACCTCCACGCAAGTCTATGAAGACATACATACTCTACCCCCCATTAGTTTTGAGCCCGTGACCTCTTAGGAGGAAACACATGCTCTTAACCATTAGACCCACTTTAACAAAATGGTCCATTATTTTTAATAAATTTAAAATATTAGATTCGTGCCACGTCGCTCCCCACCAACCAATTTCCAAGGGATTTGAGATTATTCCAATTCTAATAAGTTACTCCATGATAAATTCCTCATCATTATTTATAACATTCATTTATATATAAACAAAAAAATATTAGATTAGTGCTGAGTGGCTCTCCACCCACCAATTTCCTAGGGATTTGAGATTATTCCAATTCTAATAAGTTACTCCATGATAAGTTACTCATTATTATTTATAACATTCATTTATTTATAAACAAATTTTATTTAGCAAAATGGTCCATTTTACAATAAGATGTGTAATTCTCTTTTTTCCTTAAGTTAAAGTTGACCCATATCAAAACAAGAGACGAAAAAATGTCAAATGGAGATGAAAAAGGTAGACAATGCCTAATGCCTACCCTGACCAGGAGCATTTATTGTGAAACTTCACAGGAAAATGACCTAATACAAGAACCAAATAAGGAAGCAATGTGTCCCATACACTATCTTTAGCCTAGTAGACATTAAAATAACTTCTTCTTCTTCTTTCAAAAAAGGACACCTTGGGATTTAAGATTATTCCAATTTTAATAAGTTACTCCATGATAAATTCCTCATTATCATTTATAACATTCATTTATATATAAACAAAAAAATATTAGATTAGTGTCTAGGGATTTGAGATTATTCCAATTCTAATAAGTTACTTCATGATAAGTTCCTCATTATTATTTATAACATCCATTTTATATATAAACAAATTTTATTTAGCAAAATGGTCCATTTTACAATAAGATGTGTAATTCCTTTTTTTCTTCTTAAGTTAAAGTTGACCCATGTCAAAACAAGAGATGGACAAATGTCAAATGGAGATGAAAAAGGTAGACAATGAAACTTCACAAGAAAATGGCCAAATACAAGAACCAGATAAGGAAGCAATGTGTTCCATACACTATCTTTAGTCTAATAAAAGTTAAAATAACTTCTTCCCAAAAAAGACACTTTGGTTATAATTACTTTCTAATAAAGTGCCCTCATATACTTATGCAATAACCCAAAAATATATACAATTTTTTTCTCTTTTCTATTTTAATTTGAAATAATTGATTTTTTTTTTCATTTTTAAGGATGGTTGTCCTTTTATATTCATATTCATATTCTTTGTGTTTGCATCTAAAACCCCTTTTCCTTGTGCCATACAACATGTTCACATACTCATATGGGCATGCCACAAAGTAAACTTTCACATCATGGCTATTTACTATTTATTATCTTTTTATAGAGTTACAACTTGGGCCAGGTTGAATTAGCTATCATTCTCTATATGTTATAATCGCCATTTATTACACATCAATAATGTTTTACTTTCATTTTCTTTTTATCCCTTCTATCCATTATCAAATTAATCTGAATAAATTATTTTCTCAATTAAGTACCTAGTGATCATGAAGCTTCTGGAGATCCGTGTGAAATTGTTAAAGGGTACACCGGAAACTTCGGACACCTCAACAATTTTACATGGTGCCCTTGATTATCATTTTTATCTTTTGTTGTTGTTTTAGAAATACCTAAGCTTTACGTTATTATCGTGAATTATCGTGAATTAAAAGGAAATATATGCACAACCTCAACGGCGAAGTTATCGTGGACTAATCGTTTGGATGTGATAATGCTTCGCAACCGTGGCACATATATAGGAGGCTTGCGTAAGGCTCACTCCGAAGACCAAATTTCAAGGAAAAGACCAATTATTGTGGCTGAGAATGGACATTGCAAATAATCGTTTATTGAGATTTCGCTTGAAGCTGCAAGGTGACAAAAATAATGTGAGGCTCAAAAGACAGAATGCAACACATTAGATTCAAGGAATCCCAGCCTGACATAAAAGAGGCACGACAAGATTTTTATTCCCTTGTGTGAATCACATGAAATTCCCTGCTCAGACTATTCAGTGCGCGCAACTGCAAGTTGTGACGTCGTAGTACCGAGATTGCTCGAGTAACTCCTCTCTGACATTGACCTCAGAATTCTCGTCAGATCGATAACCATCGATATTAGCAGAAGGTAAGGAGGAATATGAACGAAAACCTGCAGCAAATTCATAGGCTTTTTAAGTCATTATTTGCATTCTGCAATTCAATGTATTTTCATTGTCAAATGGGAATATTCTAGCATTTCAATCATGTGGGGCGTTGAATGGCAGTGTTTTGAAGGTACCCACCAGCCTTTCGATGATGGTGGGAGCTGTATCAGTGTTAGGGTCAATTGGGAACGTGCATGTAGAGCCATGTAGGACTATAATTATTTCAGAGGCCGGATTCAGCTTCAAATTCAGTAGAAATGGAAGGAGACAGCGGAGAGAGGCGCCAGTGCCTGGGCCATTGAGCAGCTCGTTGACAGATGCATGGCAAGATTGGCGTTTGAGTGCGAGAGTGTTCGCACGAGTTGTGTATGCTTCTGCCAGGAGACACCGGGATTGCCGGCCCCTTGTTGTGGTCGACGAGATTGCAGGGCAATATGAAGAGAATTTCGATGATGTTGGCAAGGTACGCCTTCAACTTAAATTTCAATTTCTCATGTTAGAGGCTTTCTTTTCCTTGGGGCCAATGGCACAGTTTTTCCAGAAACATGTCTAAAGGGGATTTCGAAGGGGCTTCACTGCAAAGAGAAGAGTTCCTTTGGGAGAGGGGTACCTATGCCATCAAAATTTGCGCAAAACTTGTAGCCAGTCTGATGGCATGCTAGTGGGGCACGCCTCTGCAAGAACAGAGCCCTGAACCAACGACCGTTGGTGGTGATGGTAAAAATAATTCATGTACATGGATTTTTTTTTTCTCTCTATGGAGGATCAATCTACTTAGGAAAAATGACTCCAAGGTTTCATCTGATAGGAAGGCTTATCAATAGGAAAAAGGATCTCCAAGTTCTAGTTCTGGGAGATAGAATAGGTCAATTAATGTGGGAAAATAGTGTTACAACTACTAATTTAGCGTTTAAACAATTGATTTAATCAATTGCAAAAGGATGGCTTTGAAAGAATTCATTTGTTTTAATTGCATAATTTATTTCAGTTGGAAAGTATGTAGCTTAGAGCCTCTTTGCAGTGGCTGATATCAGGAAAAGCAGAAAATTTCTTAAAATGCCCTGTTCTTAAGAGAATCTGAAAGCTTGTAGCATTTGATCGATATTAAGCGACTTTGACCTTAGCAGAACACATTATCAGGATGTTGCATTGAAAATATCAAACTCTGAACATAGGATGGGTTATCTGTTTCTGTAAAGTGTTCCTTGGAACAATTTACTTTAGATTGCAACAAATGATGATTTCATTAAAAAACAGATCTTGGCATGTTTTTAAGGTAGAATAAGGGACTTAATAAATCAATAGAGCACTCTTTTGGCTTAATGATAACCCGTAAGTTGAGAAATAGGTCTTTTAAGTTGTTTATGTTGTTATCTGTTTCTGTAAAGTGTTCCTTGGAACAATTTACTTTAGATTGCAACAAATGATGATTTCATTAAAAAACAGATCTTGGCATGTTTTTAAGGTAGAATAAGGGACTTAATAAATCAATAGAGCACTCTTTTGGCTTAATGATAACCCGTAAGTTGAGAAATAGGTCTTTTAAGTTGTTTATGTTAGGATTCATTCATTTAAAAACTGCCCTGTTAGCAATTCTTTTGTCTAAATTAGTGCAAATTGTTTTTTGAGCAACTAGAATAGTTTCATGATTGTTGAGATGATTTCCACTTCCCCTTTCTGTGTTTGAAGACTCATAGGTCGTGTATATAAGTAGTGCAGAACCCACCCAAATTTGATAAAATAAGTGAATATTGCAACAATGGTAAGGCAAGAAGCCATCGTAATTGAGACTGATGCTCCCTAGATATGGATTGAGGTTTGTTCCGACAATGGAACTTGTTACCCACCACCTGTCGGTAGTGTATATAGGAGAAATTTTTTCTTCTAGATGGTCCTCAGCCGACAGTCAGCAGCCCCTTGCAGCCACCAGATAGCTCAATGTGCCATTTTCTCCGTCACCTAAGCCAACCATGTGGTCCCTCGACCACTTGTCATGAATGTATGTTTGAAGGTGGGCCTCTTGACTCCAAGGGTATGACTTTTCATTGGTATAGTTGAGTAATTTTTCTTACTTGTCATGGGCACTTTTGGGCTTGGATTGGTGGGGGGATTCGGCGGAAAGAGTGGGTTAGGCTTGTATTCTTGTCTCCACTATTTGATTTTGTGGTTACCCTTGTATCCTATTCCTGTGGGATCTCTTTTACTGACCATTTGGCTTTGGGGTTGGCACTACATGGGAAATCTTGATTTTGGTTGCATGGTCCCCCTTCCCGATGCCACCTACATCACTCCTGTTCCACTCATTTTAGCCCCATTTATCTATTTTCCTATCGGGGTCCACATGTGTCCACTGGGTCCACATAGGGTTAGCCTCCCCCTCCCCTTGTCCACACCTTGGGTCGGGCCTGGAACGATGCCCCAGAGGTTGATGCAGCTAAAAAGAAAAGAAAAAACGTAATTTGGCCACTCTCAAACAAGAAATGTACCACAAAATGCAAAAGATGGTCGGGACATACAAATTTAGCGCGTGGCAAAAAACCAAACATGAGCTCTACCCCTTACCCATGGCCATCACCCTGGTTCCTATGGGCCCTAGATGAGCCCCCTCTATCATTAAGTAACCCATGATTGTTCCAACCCCTGGTGGGCAATGAACTGCCCCACCTTAAGGGGGTAGCCACTACTACATATTACACATCATGCTAATCCCTTGAAGCTCTGAGCGGTCAGTGTTGCGAACATCTCGATAACATCCTGATTTTATCTCGAAATCACGATTTTTTGGCCTAGACGATGTTTTCCGATTTTTATAGAATTTTGATGGTATCTTAATTTTGCTGATGTTTGCCGATTTTTACTGATATTTTACCGATATTTTACGATTTGTTGGTTTTTTGAACCCTTGCTGATTTTATCCTGATGTCGATGTTTGCAACATTGCGAGCAGTTATAAAGAAAAATCAATAAAAGTAAAAAGGCATGTGAAGAAGTGTGGGAAAAACAAAAGCCAGGGTACCTCATGTACCACGATTTTCTCCCTCCTACACTCACATACCCAGGTGTGGGCTTCCCTTATTATAGCTATCCATGAACCATGGCATGTGGTTTGGATGATTTCCCCTAATCCTCACTCTGCTCCATTATTATATCATTTACCACCTACCATTTGAGGGATGTACCACGGACATGTCACCCCCTCTAGAGGTTGAAACCACCTAATAGGGTCCTTGGCTAACCCCTTATTGAGCTTGGAGACACTTCGACATACCAAAGTCCACTATGGAAGGGCATGCCACCATGAAGTGCCCCATTAGTTCCATGACTTGTAAGCTATTTTACTTGATTCTTTTGATGACTTGTTATATTGAAGGACAAGGGGACGCATTGGATCTTATGCAGGATTGCAAGTGGGTCTCCATTTGGGGCTTGGTTTCCCTATACGGGGTCTTAGCCCTCCAGAGTGAGCATTGAGAGTCATGGGCCTCCACTAAAGCATATATTACTTCATGGATCCCCAATGATGCTCGTTGATTGCTCATGTTCCACCTTTTTGGATGAGGATGATGCACCTGGTACACCATGCCTAGTCGGCTCCACACTTGCACCATACACTTGGCAGATGTTCCAGGGTCCACAGGATCTCTCCTGCTGCAGAGGGAGGGATTATGTCATCCTTCTAGCTCTTGTAGATGGTTTACAGGCATTTTCGATCCATTTGGAGACCCATGATGATGTCCTTTATGCCCCCACACCCATTTGGGAGCACTAAAGGTTCTTGCTTGGAAAACAAGGGGCCAACCCCTTGTCCACTATGTTTGGAGTCCATTTTTTTATCATGCCACCCCTTGGGCTTGATTAGGCCTTATCAAAGTCCCAATGACTCACTTTCTTGATCATTCGACCCTATTGAGAGACTTATTCATGTATTATTGAGTTATTTGGTGGGCTTGTTACCAAAAGTATTGTTATTATGCACATTATTTTATTTTAGGGGCTTAATTAGGCCAATTTAGTTAAATCGAATTCATTAGAGAGTGTATAAATAGAAGTGAGACGATTCATTTTCATTATCATCAATTGGATTGGGTCTCTCTCTCTCTTGTGAGATTTTCGCTATCCCTCTTGGAGGACGAAATTGGATGAATGGATGAATTTTGATGTTTGGATCTCTTCATTTTTGTCTTGGAGCTTCACTATTGGCATATAATGATGATTGGATATACTCTTTCTTACATGTAAGTGCATTTTTAATGCTATTTATTTTCTTATGTCACATGCATGTTGTTGGGGATTTTTGTTATACTAGGCTGAAATTTATTGCTTATGCAAAATTGGAAATTTGTTCTTTTATAGCGTTGCATCATGTCATGTGCCATGTATGAATGAGTGGATATTCCTAAAGATATTTTGTCAAAATTTTATCTTGATAAGTCATCATATATTGCAAATTGAAGTATAAAAGCCTTGAAACAATTGTTCTCATTCCCTAATGCCATGAGAAATTGTTCTAGAGGCATCCTTGACTAAATGAATCTACTTCAAGCATTGGAATCTCCTTGAATCCATCTCTCCCAAAGGATTATGTACTGATCCTCCTCTCAAAAGCATATTTTTCTCACCTTTCTCTCTTTCTTTTTAGGCCTAACCTCCATAGGTGACCTATGTCATCAATTTTCTCATGATTCACCCATCCAAAAATTTCGATCTCTTTCCTTCTATTGCGCTAGTGTGTCTCCTAGGTGTCCTCCAAATTTCATGAAATTGTGATGGCGGGATCTCGAGATATTTCAAGCCCTAGCTCTGTGACCAATTCGTGCCCTTGGTTTCCTTCGGCTAATAACCTCATAGGAATCATTGTATCAAAATCAAGTATAATTTCTCCTTTGATCCCTTTCCCCTCCTCAATTAGGTCAAGGATACCCTTAATTGATCAATTCTATCCCCTTGACCTAGTTTTGGGTCCACTTGGTCTCATGTGGCCCCACTTCTTATCAAAGTTAATCCATTAAAGGCTACTTAGAAACCAAGTTTCCACAAGGATTATGAAGTCTAGGAATCTCCTTTACAAGTCATATTTTCAAACCCTAGTCCTTGAAATTCTCCTAGCCCTTCCTAGAGAGCTTTTCACCTTGCTTTCCAAGCAAGCAAGCCACATATTTGAGCCTCTCTTGTGAATAGGATTCTTAGGATCACCTTTCATCCTATCATTGATACATTCATTATATGATCCTTACTATACCAGGTTTCCTCCCATTGGTGAAAGTCCGTAAAGAGTAGGGATCTTTAGCTGAGGTGACAGTGGGCTATCACTCCATTGTTGCTCTTGACCTAGTAGTTTCCCTATAGGATCCCCTCTTGGGGCGTCTGCTAGTTTGAGCGGTATCATTTTGGGCGTTGTTGCCGAGGATACGAGATGTGTGTTTTTTCCCCATGTGACATATTGACATATCATTTTTGGCAACTCCATTGGAAGAATGAAGCCCTAGTTCTTCCTTGAAATTTAAGGGCAACGCTTGTAGGGTGAAGCAAGCATTTTTCTTGGCATCTTTAAATTCCCCTTGGTGACTCCTACATAATTTACATCAACATGTATATCTCAATGGGATGTCTTTCTTTGATGATTTTCCCGCTTTGGACATCACAACATCTCTGGGCACCCCAATCATGTCATAGGAAGGATGGTACGTGAGGTACCCGTGTTTGATGGTGACCCACTCCACAGTTGACCATGTGGAAAGATTTAATGCACATACTTCAAAGGAGAAAGTGGACCACTAGAATGTCCTTTTGTTGTTGTTCATGAGTTCTCTCTTTGGTCATAACTCATGGTTGCAAAATCACGAACCTAGGAGCATCTCATCTATTGAGGAGTTCGTTGATGGCTTTCTTAGACATTTTCAAGTATGCTCTGCATTAAGCATTCAAGAGGAAGCCTTCATAAAGCATCATCAAGACCTTGAGAATCTAAGTGACGAACGGGAAGATGAGTCTTCCTTGGGCCCACATGATGAAAAGGATGATTTTGAGAATACATGTGTCGGGGAGGATGAGTCTATGGAAAGTGAAGTTGAGGCTAATCTGAGTCTTCCTTGGGCCCACATGATGAAAAGGATGATTTTGAGAATACATGTGTCGGGGAGGATGAGTCTATGGAAAGTGAAGTTGAGGCTAACCTTATCTTTCTCAAGGATATTACTCCTGATGAGTCTCCTTTTGAGAAAATTGGGGAAGGTAATCCCATTAGCCCCTTGGAAGTTAATATCGGAGATTACTTTCACATCGAAAAGGAGAAATGGGAAATTGTTGGTCCTCAATTTGATTGTGCTCCCATTTATGATACAGATAGGGAGGATGAGGTTGGGATTGGTCTTCCCTTTATTTATGATGACATATCCATCGATACCCTTGGGAAGGAGGATCATTATTTTCCCTTGCATGAAAGAGGGAAGTTGGAAATAATTTATTCTTGGGAAATCCCTATCTTTGATGCTAATGATGAGGGAATTGATAGAGCCCATCCGCCTACCTGCCTTCCTTATGATCCTGGGAGTATATCCAAATCACTTGAGCCTTTAGGATATGATTTTCAGGAAAGGAGCCCCATTGAATGCAGTACCTCACCTTCCCCATTGCCTTTCCTTCTTGTTCATCATCTCGAGTCATCCGTAAGTGATTCACTCACCCCTTGTCGTATGATCTCAAGTGACCATGATCCCTTTACCCCTGCTGAGTATTGTGTCAAGGAAGAGCCCCTCATTGAATATCCTTTATCTCCTTGGACACACCCTTAGGATTATGATTTCTTCATGACCTCCCCTCTCCAAGGTGACCATCACCTTGAGCAACCTATTTGTTGCACTCCTTCCTTCCCTTTGTTCCCCTCCCATCATGACCTGGTGGCGTCCACAAAGCATAATATTATGAGCAATGATTGCGATAGGGAGTTCTTGAGAGTGATCATTCATTCCACCATTGTGTACTTAGAGGGAAAGCCTCATATTTCTAGATTAACTTAATTTCCTAGGGCTTCATGTTACCTCGAATGGAGATCATATTTTCCCACCTCCCACCCGCTTCATCCTCTCTGTGATTGTGCCAACATTCGCTTTGGGATTTGCTATATGAGTAATTATATTTGCAAACATATGTGTATTGATATGATGATATGTTGGTTGCACTGGCTTTATGATTTCACTTAGTATTAACATTGTACTATATGCATGTTAGGGTAGGATGCATTGCATGCTTATTTTCTCATTAGAACTAACATCATATGATATTTCTCATGATAGATTAGACTTTAGTTGCATTTAGATTAAATTTGCATTTTGTTTTCTTGTTGATTTTTACGACCTAATATTAAGTATGGGTGATCATAAGACACCACAAAAACATGTTTCCCCATGTGCTTGGTCTTTGATATGTACACGTAATAGGTCTACGGTACCAAGAGATTGTTGGTGTTCTCATGACCTCCTGTTCGAGTAGCTTTGTGCACATTCCCGACAGCTCATGTCCTAGTTGGACCTAGATGTTACCCACCACCTATGGGTAGTGTAAATAAGAGAATTTTTTTCTCCTAGATGGTCCTCAACTGACAGCCAGCAGCCCCGTTGCAACCACCAGATAGCTCAATGTGCCATTTTCTTTGCCGCTTTATCCAACCATGTGGTCCCATGACGACTCGTCATGAATGTATGTTTGAAGGTGGGCCTCCCAACCCCAAAGGTATGGCTTTTCATTGGTATAGTTGAGTAATTTTCCTTACTTGTCATGGGCACTTTTGGGGATGGATTGGTGTAGAAATTTTAGACCCCACTTCGGTTTTAGTTTCACCTTCTCACTCTCATATAGTTAAATGCCCATTTCCATAATCATACATTCAAAATTCTGGAAATGAAATTATTTTTTGAAAACACAAATTTATGAATTTCACAGTGCTGGAAATTGCAGAAATAAAACACAGTGAAATATTTCAGACACACACAGAAAATTAACATGTTGATTTTTGGTCAATATGACCCTGGAAAAACCCCCTACAACTCTTGGGGAAAACCAGTTCGAGAGCTCTTCTTTATTTCTGAATAATGCTTTTACAGAGAAATGAAATACACAGTAAAAATTCCAACAACCATAAATTTTTACTTATCTCGAATTTCGTGCTTGTTCTCCACCTCAAAATTCGTGCCAATACAAAACATAAATTTTACAGCGAAAAATATAGCATTAAATGTTGGACAAACAACATAGAAATTTGTGCCGGAACAGCTGTACAGCCTCCTCGATTTCTATTCCAAAAGTGCTTCTATACGGACCTCGAAAACTATGCTTGAAATGCAGCAATAAATGTAGTCTTCCCTTCCTCGATTTTTGTGCAGAGGGACAGCAATAAATGCTGTACGATTTCTGCCTCAGTTTTTGTGCCCAGGGACAACATCACGCTATACGGACTGCCCATAAAACTGTGCCTCAAAACCAGCAATAAATGCACCTTGAAATATGTGCTAGAACTGTTGTACGGTTCTGCCTTGAAAAACGTGCCTAGAATTTGCCTTGAACTATGTGCCAGTTTGCTGTACAGATTTGTTGAATGTTGCCTCGGTATGTGTGCCAAGGTTCTGCTCTCCTTCAACTTCTCTACTCAGAAATTCTTCTTTGCTCTCCTTTTCTCTTTCTCTCCATCTACTCATGAAAAGAATGAATGATGCTTTTCTCTTCTTTTCCTCCTTAACCTAACCCTAAGTGGCTTTTGGGGAATACCTAAATCCAATGGTTGAGATAGCTTTAGATCTAGGGCTGAGATTAAATGTGCATTTAATTCTCATTTTCTAATTTTAATTCACCCCACTTAAATAAAGACCCATTTAGCCTTTTATTTCCATAGTCACTTTTTCACTTTCTAATTTCACATTGACGTTAATAAAGTCACTTTAAAATTAGTCTTTGTAACTTTATCACTTATAAAGTCACTTTTAAATTAGATTTAGCTTTACCACTTATAAAGTCACTTTAGGAGAAAATGAAAAATACATTTGGACACTTTTCCCTAGGCCAAAGTTAAAGCCTTGGGGAACCACTTGTCCTCTAGTACCCAAATTTTAACACTCCCTCTTACCGAGGAAAGTGTTTCTCACCACTCCCATCTTGTCTCTGAAATAGACATGCTTTCACCATGGTAAGGCTTTGGTGAATATGTTCGCTACCTGCTCATCTGTGGGAATATACTCAAGCTTCACAGCTCCGTTTTGAACATAATCTCTGATGAAATGATATTTGATCCCGATATGCTTTGACCTGTCATGAAATACTGGATTCTCTGTGAGTTTAATGCAACTCTGATTATCACAGTAAATCACTGAAGGTATTAACACTTAACCAAATAAGCCAAACAACATCTTGCAAAGCCATATGGCCTGACAACTAGCCAAACTGCTACCATGTACTTTGCTTCCACTGAACTCAATACAATTGATAGTTGCTTCCGGCTAAACCACGACACAACTGTCGAGCCCAACCCAAAACAACACCTTGAAGTGCTCTTCATATCAGAAGCACAACATGCCCAATCAGAATCAGTGTACCCTGCCAATCTCACTCCATCTCCGTCTATAATCCAGACCACAATCCACTGTCCCCTGCAAGTAACGAAGTATGTGTTTTGCAGCAACCCAGTGTGCTCTCCTGGACTCACACATGAACTGGCTCATTGTGTTGACTGCAAAACATATGTTTGGTCGAGTGTTGACCAAATACATCAAGGAACCAATCAACTGTATATACAAAGTAGGATCCATCAACTCGGAATCAGAAGCGTGAAGCTTCTTCCAATTAGTGATCATAGGTGTCGACATGGGTTTGCAATCCTTCATGTGAAATCTGCTAAGAATGTCAACAATATACTTCCCCTGTCCTAGGAAGAAATGCCCCTCCTCCTGCCACACCTCCAATCCAAAAAGTAATGCATCAAGCCAATGTCCTTCATCTCGAACTTTGAAGCAAGATCTCTCTTGCAACCCTCTATAAGTCTCTTTGCACCTGTAATGACCAAGTCACCCACATACAACAAAATGAGAGGCTCCTTACCTACCACAATAAAGTATAGGTTCGGATATGTATCACTCTTTGTGAAACCCAACTCTTGCAAGTGCGTATCAATCCTCGAGTACTAAGCTCTAGGAGCTTGCTTTAGGCCATAGAGTGCCTTCTTCAATCTGCATACATGGGACTCCTTCCCATGCACCTCAAAGCCCTGTGGCTGCTCAATATAAACCAGTGAAACATGAATCTCTGATCACTCACGATTAATCACGAGTCAAACTCTGCTCTTCCCTCAAACGACCCGATTCAACTCTCGGCGAGTCAAACTCGCGTTGACCGAGTTTGACTTGTGGTCAACGCGAGTTTAACTCACAACTCACTGATTAATTGTGATTTAGGTGACTAATAAGATTTTCAACCCTCAAATCGGCGAGCACAGGTTTCAACTTTTAGGGTTGCCACATTGTTCACCGCGTGGTTTAGTTAGATTAAAAATTAAATGTCGGTCCATAACTCACTTCTCATTGCTCAGGCCCACAACTCATATGCCAAGAAGGTAATAGAGGCATGGTTTAAGTTTCAGCTTACTCTGCGTAATAGAGGAGTAGTGTGAAGTGTGCTCCAACATGTGCTCTGTCAAATATTTCAGTAGCAAACCATTTATCATTTCAGTAGCAATCAAGAGATTTCAGTTACTGCTTTTTTACTGATTAGTATGCAGTATTTTATAAACTTTTAGAAGCAGATGCTTCTAGTTCTATGTAGTCACTGGTTAGGAGTTAAGACTCAGTACTTTGGATCATGTTTGGACTCATAACATTTAGGAGATACTTATTCATTCATGATGTTTTGGATATCTATTTATATTATGCATTGTTTGGACATGGCTATATTGAAAATCAATGAAAAATGTTTTTTTAATTCAATATATGTGTATATCTTTATTTATAGAATTCACCGATTTTTTCCCGATCCGATTAAAACTCTTCGCTCTTTTGCCTTGCCGATTTATTGCCGATTCCGAGTCTGGTAACATTGATATAAACCTCCTCCTGTATGAAGCCATTGAGAAATGCAGTCTTCACATCCATCTGGTGGATCTTCCAACCCATCTGTGCTGCTATCAATATAATGGACCCAATGGAAGTATATCGAGCCATGGGAGAGAAGGTCTCCTCATAGTCAACTCTCTTTACTTGGGAGAACCCTCTAGCCACAAATCGAGCCTTGAACTTCTCGATGCTGCCATTTGCAGCATGCTTTATCTTGTAAAGCCATCTAGAAGTAACCATTGATTTCCCTTTGGGCCTCGACACCACCTCCCAAACATCGTTCTTCATGATAGAAGAATACTCCTCCTGTGTGGCCTCTCTCCAGACCTGCTAGCTAGCTGCCTCCTCATAGCTAGAAGGCTCGGAGTCAACGATGCTAGCAACCAATGCCATATAGCTATAGAACCGCTCAGGTGGTCTCCTCTCTCTAACTTGTCTCTTCGGCCCAACAACAGATGTGGCCTCTCTCAAGGTGCCCTGAAGCCACTTGGGCTTCCTCTTCCCTGAACACACTTTTCCCACCGGAGTGAAAGAATCCTCATCCTCATCAGAAGCCTGAACTTCTGAAGGCCTGCCAACTGACCTCATGCCTGTAGATGCTGAAGTACCGTGTGAACTGTCCATCAATGGGCTACCCTGTGAATTGCTCTGCATGCTGCCCGAAGCACCACCCATTTGACTGTGCGAGCCACCACTCACTGATGGACCTGACATTGTAATCGATGTACCTCTTGATCCCTGTCCACTGGATCCCGGTGACTGACTCAGTTGCTCCTGAGGTTCTGGTGAATCCAGATACTCTAACTCTCGTGACCTCCTGAAAGCCCTGTCCTCCTCAAATTTCACGTCCCGCCTGACAACAACTTTCCTCCTCGCAGGAATATAAATCTAAAAGGCTTTCGAGGTCTCACTGTAACCCACAAAGATGCCCTTCTTCGCAATGGGCTCTAGCTTGGTCCTCTTATCCTTGGGAATATAGGAGTATGTAATGCACCCAAAGATACGGAAGTGACCAACATCAGGCTTCTTCCCAGAAAAAGCCTCCTCCAGAGTCACATGCCTCAAGGCACGATGTGGACTCCTGTTTTGCAAGTACACAGCAGTGTTGCAGTCCTCTGCCCACAAAAACAATGGTAACCCCTGATCATGTAGCATGGCTTTGGTAGCCCCAACAATGGATCTATTCTTCCTCTCCACAACCCCATTCTCATGGGGGTTGTAAGGAAATGTGAACTCCCTCTTGATGCATGCCTCCGCACAATAATCAACAAACTCACCAAGGGTATACTCCTCTCCATTGTCCGACCTGAGGGACTTGATCTTCCGACTTGTCTAAGTCTCCACAAGAGCTCTGAACTCCTAAAACCGCTTGAAGACCTCACTCTTGGTTTTCAAGAAATAAATCTAGGTCTTCATGGAGTGATCATCAATGAATAAAACATAATACTCATATCCACTCAAGGATACATGAGACATCCGACCGCTCACATCGGTATGAATCAAATCAAGAATCCCTGTCGATCTGCTGTCACTACTGGGAAAAGGGGATTTGGCAAACTTCCCCATTGCACATCCTTTGCATGTATCTAGGTGATCAGAACTGAAATATGGGACACCTGTGGTGATCTCCCGCAATGTCCTCAAGGCCCCATGATACATGTGCCCCATCCTGCGGTGTCAGGTCCCGCATAGCTCTGAACTGCTAGCTCTGTTGTCGGTACTACTGCTCAATGCCATAAGGGGCTGAAATGAAAACTTGTACACCTTGGCATGGCGCACATCAATCACTCTAGCTGAATCAGCTGGAATGCCCTTGGGATATATAAGCACCTGTCCTCTCCTGAAAAACACCTCATACCCTCTGTCTTCCAATGCTGAAACGGATATAAGGTTCTTCTTCATCCCTGGCACATATAGAACATCCGACACTTTCAAGGGAGGTTTGGGTTCCCTATCAAATGTCAATGTCCCCACACCGACTACTCTAACAATGCTGTTGTTTCCGAGTACTACCTCTATATCGGTGCCACTCTCTGAAAGCTCCGAGAAGTACTCACGGACCCCTGTCATATGACGGGAAGCCCCACTATCAACATACCAAATACTTGAATATGCTCCGCTATTGGAGGGAAGTGCACACTCCCTCTCAACCTGTGTGGCATGCAATCTTGCACTACTGGACTCATAGGCTATGAACCCAAAAACTCCCAGTCAAAGCTCTCTGAAAAGTCCTCTATCTCTGCTGATGCTGCTATGGTCTTGTCCTTTCCCTTCTTCTTCTCTGGACAAATAACTGCATAGTGTCCCAACTTCTGACAATTCCAACATTTTACTTTGGAATAGTCCTTCTCCTTATTCACCTGTTTACCTTTACCTTTGCCTTTGCCCCCACCACCACTTGTGGAAGCTTGCTTCTTTCCTTTGCCCTTCTTGCCCCTTGCGAACAATGCTATATTGTCATCCTCCTCCACCTGTTTGGCTGCCCCAAGATGGTTCTTTCTGATTTCATTCTGAATGCAATTGTTCCACAATCTCTCCCAGTTGGGAAGGTTCTCCCGTGCAACAATCCCATCCACAAAACTCTTCCACATCTTGGGAAGACCATTCAATGTAATCCGCACCAACTTAGTGGGTGGAATGGTCTCTCCAACAACTGCCAACTCATTTCTCACAGAAATGATCTTTGTGAGGTATGCTGTAGCACTATCAGTCTTAGCCATTTTAATGGCCTTCAGCTTCTCCCTTAGGACCATTTTTTTGTTTTCATTGGTGCTCTGGTAAATATTGGTCAAGGTTGTCCACATCTCATGTGCATATGTCTTTCATCTCACATGAGGAATCACATGGTCTTTAACACCATTCAAAATCAACCTTTTTCCCTTAGCATTCTTCTTATTAAAATCAACCAACTGAATAGGGTTAGCAGGCACAGCTCCTGGGTGCTGTGTGGTGTGAACCATTATGCCCCAGATTTCTGCCTCCTCAAAGATGCTCTGGATTCTCTCCCTCTATGCACTATAGTTGCTCTGCCCATCCAACCTATCCTCTACCCTCAAGCCCAAAGACATGCTTGCTGTCCTAACAAACTGAAGTTTTTAAATCTATGGTAAAGATTCAGTTTTCTGTGTGAAAATAGCTTGATGTATTTTTTTTCACTTGCTGTCCCAAATTGCACTTTTCAGCCACCCAAGCTCTGATACCATGTAGAAATTTTAGACTCCACTCCGGTTTTCAGTTTCACCTTATCACTTCCATATAGTTAAATGCCCATTCCCATAATCATACATTCAAAATTCTGGAAATGAAATTATTTATTGAAAACACAAATTTAAGAATTTCACAGTGCTGGAAATTGCAGAAATAAAACATAGTAAAATATTTCAGCCACACAGAGAAAATTAACACGCTGATTTTTGGTCAATATGGCCCTGGAAAAACCCCCTACAACTCTTGGGGAAATCCAGTTCGAGAGCTCTTATTTATTTCTGAATAATGCTTTTACAAAAAAATGAAATACACAGTAAAAATTCCAGGAACCATAAATTTTTACTTATCTCGAATTTCGTGCTTGTCCTCCACCTCGAAATTTGTGCCAATACAAAACATAAATTTTACAGCATTAAATGCTGTACGGACAACATAGAAATTTATGTCGGAACAACTATATGGCCTCCTCGATTTCTGTGCCAAAAGTGTTGTTGTACGGACCTCAAAAATTGTGCCTGAAATGTAGCAATAAATGCAGTCTTCCCTTCCTCGATTTTCGTGCAGAGGGACAACAATAAATGTTGTACAATTTCTTCCTTAGTTTCTGTGCACAGGGACAACAACATGCTATACTGACTGCCTCGAAAACTGTGCCTCAAAACTAGCAATAAATGCACCTCGAAATATGTGCCAGAACTATTGTACGGCTGCCTAGAAATGCATGTGAAGTTGTTGTATGGTTTTGCCTTGAAAAACGTGCCCAAAATCTGCCTTGAACTGTGTGCCAGCTTGCTGTACGGATTCGTTGAATGTTGCCTCGGTATGTGTGCCAAGTTTCTGCTCTCCTTCAACTTCTCTGCTCAGAAATTCTCGTTTGCTCTCCTTCTCTCTTTCTCTCAATCTGCTCATGAAAAGAATGAATGACCTTTTCTCTTTCTTTTCCTCCTTTAATCTAACCCTAAGTGACTTTTGGGGAATCCATAAATCCAATCGCTGAGATAGCTTCAGGTCTAGGGCTAAGATTAAATGTGCATTTAATTCTCACTTTCTAATTTTAATTCACCCCACTTAAATAAAGACCCACTTAGCCTTTTATTTCCATAGTCACTTTTTCACTTTCTAACTTCACATTGACTTTAATAAAGTCACTTTAAAATTAGACTTTGTAACTTTATCACTTATAAAATCACTTTTAAATTAGATTTAGCTTTACCACTTATAAAGTCACTTTAGGACAAAATGATAAATACATTTGGACACTTTTCCCTAGGCCAAAGATCAAAGCCTTGGGGAACCACTTGTCCTCTGGTACCCAAATTTTAACAATTGGTGGGGGGATTCGGTGGAATGAGTGGGTTAGGCTTGTATTCTTGTCTCCACTGCCTAATTTCATGGTTACCCTTGTATCCGAGTCTCGTGGGATCTCCTTTACTGACCATTTGGCTTTGGGGTTGTCACTACATGGGAAATCCTGATTTTGGTTGCATGGTCCCGCTTCCCGAAACTACCTACATCACACCGGTTCCACTCATTTTAGCCCCATTCATCTATTTTCTCATCTGGGTCCACATAGGGTTGGGCTCTCCCTCCCCTTCTCCACACCTTGGGTCAAGCCTAGAACGATGCCCCAGAAGTTGATGCAACTAAAAAGAAAAGAAAAAGCATAATTTGGCCACTCTCAAATAGGAAATGTACCACAAAATGCAAAAGATGGTTGGGACATACAAATTTAGCGCATGAGAAAAAGCCAAACATGCCATCACCCTGGTTCCTATGGGCCCTAGATGAGCCCCCTCTATCATTAAGGAACCCATGATTGTTACAATCCCTGGTGGGAAATGAACTGCCCCACCTTAAGGGGGTATCCGCTGCTACATATTACACATCATGCTCTCATCCCCTAGAGCGCTGAGTAGTGATAAAGAAATATCAATAAAAGGAAAAATGCATATGAAGAAGGGTGGAAAAACAAAGGCTGAGGTAACTCATGTACCACGATTTTCTCCCTCCTGCACTCACATACTCAAGTGTGGGCTTCCCTTATTATAGCCACCCATGAACCATGACATGTGGTTTGGATGATTTCCCTTGATCCTTACTCCGCTCCATTATTATATCATTTACCACCTACCATTTGAGGGATGTACCACAGACATGTCACCCCCTCTAGAGGTTGAAACCACTTAATAGGGTCCTTGGCTAACCCCCTATTGAGCTTGGAGACAGTGGTACATACCAAAGCCCACTATGGAAGGGCATGCCACCATGAAGTGCCCCATTGGTTCCATGACTTGTAATTTATTTTACTTGTTTATTATGATGACTTGTTATATTGGAGGTGAGGGGACACATTGGATCTTATGCAGGATTGCAGGTGGGTCTCCATTTGGGGCTTGGTTTCCCTATACGGGGTCCTAGCCCTCTAGAGGGCCACATTGGCGCTTGTAGGCTAAGCGTTGAGTGTCATGGGCCTCCACCATAGCAAAGATTACTTCATGGATCCCCAACGATGCTCGTTGATTACTCATGTTCCACCTTTTTGGATGAGGATGGATGAGGATGATGCACCTAGTTAACCATGCCCAATCGGTTCCACACTTGCACCATACACTTGGCAGATGTTCTAGGGTCCAAAGAATCTCTCTCGTTGTAGAGGGAGGGCTTATGTCATCATTCTAGCCCTTGCAGATGGTTTACAGGCATGTTCGATCCATTTGGAGACCCATGAGGATGTCCTTTATGCCCCCACGCCCACCTGGGAGCACTACAGGTTGTTGCTTGGAAAACAAGGGGCCAACCCCTTGTCCACTATGTTTGGAGTCCATTTCTTCATCATGGCACCCCTTGGACTTCATTAGACCTCCTCAAAGGCCCAACAAATCACTTGATTGATCATTCGACCCTCTTGAGAGGCTTATTCAAGTATTACTGAACTATTTGGTGGGCTTGTCACCAAAAGTATTGTTATTATGCACATTATTTTATTTAAGGGCCTTAATTAGGCCAATTTAGCTAAATTGAATTCATTAGAGAGTGTATAAATAGAAGTGAGATGATTCATTTTCATCATCATCACTTGGATTGGGTCTCTCTCTCTCTCTTGTGAGATTTTCTCTCTCCCTCTTGGAGGACGAAATTGAATGAATGGATGAATTTTGATGTTTGGATCTCTTCATTTTTGTCTTGGAGCTTCACTATTGGCATATAATAATGATTGGATATCATGTAAGTTCATTTTTAATGCTATCCTTGTTATTTTCTTATGTCACATCCATGTTGCTGGGGATTTTTGCTATACTAGGCTGAAATTCACTGTTTTTCTTATGCGAAATTGTGGAAATTTGTTCTTTTATAGCGTTGCATCATGTCATGGGGCCATGAATGAATGAGTGAATATTCTGAAAGATATTTTGTCAACATTTTATCTTGACAAGTCATCATATATTGCAAATTGAAGTATAAAGACCTTGAAACAATTGTTCTTCAGCCTTAATGCCATGCACAATTGTTCTAGAGGCCTCCTTGACTAAATGAATCTACTTCAAGCATTGGAATCTCCTTGAATCCATCTCTCCTAAAGGATTAGGCACTGATCCTCCATTGGTGATCACTCAAAAGCATATTTTTCTCACCTTTCTCTCTTTCTTTCTAGGCCTAGCCTCCATAGGTGACCTAGTGCATCAATTTTCTCATGATTCACCGATCCAAAAAGTTCGATCTCTTACCCTCTACTGCGCTGGTGTGTCTCCTAGGTGCCCTCCAAATTTCATGAAATTTTGACTGTGGGATCTCGAGATATTTCAAGCCCTAGCTCCGGGATTGATTCTTGCCCTTGGTTTCCTTTTTCTAGTAGCCTCATATGGATCAATGTATCAAAATCAAAGATATTTTCTCCTTTGATCCCTTTCCCCTCCTCAATTAGGTCAAGCATACCCTTAATTGATCAAATCTATCCCTTTGACCTAGCTTTGGGTCCACTTGGTCTCGTGTGGTCCCACTTCTTATCAAAGCTAATCCTTTAAAGACTACCTAGAATCCAAGTTTCCTCAAGGATTTTGAGGTCTAGGAATCTCCTTTACAAGTCATATCTTCAAACCCTAGTCCTTGAAATCCTCCTAACCCTTCCTAGAGAGCTTTTCACCTTGCTTTACAAGCAAGCCACATATTTGAGCCTCTCTTGTGAATAGGATTCTTAGGATCACCTTTCATCCTATTAATGGTACATTCATTATCGTGATACTTACTATACCGGGTCTCCTCCCATCAGTGAAAGTCCGTAAAGAGCAGGGAGCTTTAGTTGAGGTGACAATGGGCTATCACTTCATTGTTGCCCTTGACCTTTGACCTAGTAGCGATGTTTAAAGCGAGGCCGGTCGGGCTCGGAACCGGCCGAGTCGATCGACCGAGCCAAAGGGATGGTCGATCCGACTCGGCGGTTAAACCGGTCAGGCGGCCAATTTGTGACAGCCGTCCCATCGACTCGACGGCTCGGCCGAGCCCGAGTTAGCTCGGTTGGTTCGCTCCCGGCCAGCCGCAGACTTCAAAAATACGCCTAAAGCAGGACTTCAAACTCGTTTTATTTTTTCTTCCGGTAGGTTTTGTTTCCCTTATCTAACCCCTCCCCAGTCTATTTAAGATACCCAACCCCTCTCAATACCTCACATCTATCTCACTGAATTTTATTGAGCATTTGTGAGGATTTTGTGAAGATTTGTGGAGTTGGTTTTGGAGCAGCTTTGAGGAGTCTTTTGGGAAAGCTTTGGAGCAGCAATGAGGAGCTTATTGGGCAAGCTTTGGAGCAGCATTGAGGAGTTGGTTTGTTGGAGTTGCATTGAGGAGGCTAGAGCCTAGAGACATTTTTTTTTTCTCTTCTAAAATATGCCTTTGCTTGTTTTTTATTTTTGCAAATCTGAAAATGGTAAACATAGTTTTTGGTGAAAGAAATGAACATAGAATGAATAGTCTTTTTTTGTTTTCATTTTCAGATTTACCTTTTCTTTCCAAGTCAAAAACTCAGTCCAAAATGGCCCCTAGAATGAAATATGCTGCTTGGGCATATGCTAAAATGATTGATGATCAAATGCATTGCAAATTTTGCAAGAGAAAAATTAAGGGGGGTGGAGGGGGCATTCATAGACTGAAACTACATTTGGCTGGTATTAGAGGCCAAATTACTCCATGTGAAGCAGAAAACATTGGGGAAATTAGGAAGGAGTTGAAAGAGCAATTTCAGAAGTTTGAGGAAGATAAAGTTAAGAAAAAATAAATAGTGTCTGAAATTGGGAAGAAGAGAAATATACAATACATGATAGTTTCCAACCCAACTTTTGATTATGAGGGTTCTTCATCTATGCCTTGCACTAATGCATCAAACCCCTTTCACTATGTTCCTCCCTCTATGGAGTCTATTTCTGAAAAGGGTAAGGGTGCAATGAGAAATAGGGGTACTATAAAAAAAGAAATTCATGCCCTCTTCTCCCTCTGATAGTGCACATGGTCCTAGTCCTCCAAGTAGAGGTCAAGTGCAGCCCACTTTAGATGGTCATTGGAAAAAAGAATTGAGAGATGTTGCTTGTGATTAAATTTCTAGATGGTGGTATGATGTTGATATTACCTTCAATGCTACTCGTTCACCATATTATGAACCTATGTTTGATGCCATATATGTTGTTGGAAAGGGCTTCAAATGCCCTACTATGCATGAGTTAAGAGGATCTCTTTTGCAAAAAGAGATTATGTCCATTGATGATTATTTGAAAGAGTTAAAAAAATCATGGGCACATACAAGATGTACCATCATGTCAGATGGATGGACTAACCAGAGGAACCGTACCATCATAAACTTTCTTGTGTTTTGCCCATGGGGAACCATGTTTCTAAGATCAGTTGATGCATCTGATAGGGTGAAAGATGGACACTTTTTGTTTCAGCTTTTGGATGAGGTTTTTGAAGAGGTGGGGGTGGCAAATGTTGTTCAAATCATCACAGATAATGCCTCTAACTATGTTCTTGCTGCTAAATTGTTAGAGGAAAAACACCCAACAATATTTTGGACCCCAAGTGTTGCACATTGCATAGACCTCATGGTTGAGGATATTGGAAAATAGACTGGATCAAGAAAAATATAGAGCATGCCAAAAGCATCACAAAATATATTTACAATCACTCATGTATTTTGAATATGATGAGGAAACACACAGGGGGCAAGGAAATTATTAGGCATGCCATCACTAGATTTGAAACACATTTTTTGACATTGCAATATATGCTTGCCCAACATAGAAACTTGCAAAAGTTGTTTGTAGTGATGAATGGAATGAATGTCAGTGAGCTCGCAAACAAGATGGCAAAGATGTGAAAAGGAAATTTAATGAAGAAATAGTTTGGAAAAAGGTAGCAAATATTGTGAAACTTGCTAAGCCACTGGTTAAGGTGTTGCACTTGGTGGATGAGGAAAAATTGGCTATGGGCTTCATTTATGAGGCTATGGATCAAGAAAATGAGAAAATAAGGGTAGCGTACAAGGATAGAGCAGCTAAGTATGGGCCCATTTGGGCAATCATTGTATCAACTCCATTGCCATATACATGCAGCTGCGTATTTTTTGAACCCAAGGTATCATTATAAAGCTCAGGAAGCAAGAGCTTTGACTGGGGAGGTTAGAGATGGATTTATTGACTGCATTGATCGCATGATCCCCACAGAGAGTGGCCAGTTGCAGATACACAATCAAATCACTGTGTTCAGCCAAGCCATAGGTACCTTTAGCAAGAACCTTGCAAGGATTGCAAGGGAATCAGATGAGCTAGGTAAACAAAGAATTTCAATTTTCAAATTCATATTTTATTATTTTGTATAATTGTTTATAATTTCAATTTCAAATTTGGATATAAATTTTTGAGCTAACTGAAACTCATTTTTTGGAGCACAATGGTGGGAGGCATTTAGTAGCCATTGTCCTAAATTGCAAAGGTTTTCAATCCGCATTTTGAGTCAAACTTGTAGTGCTTCTGGGTGTGAGCACAATTGGTCTGTCTTTGAGAGGATTCACACAAAGAAGAGAAACCGTTTGGAGAAAAAACGGTTAAATGATCTGTGTATGTCTAGTATAACCTCTGACTAAGATGCAACCAATTGCTAAAAAAAAGACTTGATTCAGATCCCATTGTGTTGGAGGATATTGATCCAACATTAGATTGGGTAGTGGAGACATCACAGAGTTTGACTCGATGGGGATATTGGTGTAGGATTTGGCTTGATACAGGTGGAGAATGCATGTCATGCGACTCGCAATGGCAGGGCAGGTCCCAAGCCCTCCAGTTGCAGGCACAGGCACTTCCTCTAGTCAGCCACGACGGAGGCGCATAACTCGTCTATCTCAGAGTGGTAAGGGCAAGGGTAAAGTTCCAGTTGAGGATGTTGATTCAGAGGACGAGCGAGCGGTTTCCCCCTCTGGTTCAGACTCAGAGCTTGAGGAAGAGCCAGAGGACATTGGCTTGTTAGATGTCTAGCAGGCTGCAATTATTCATGCTTTGTTGTGGAGGCCATTTAGAACCTCCTTGTTTATGTTTTTGGTTTTGATCTCTAGACTCTATCTCATCATCATGTATTGGACAGTGCACTGGGTGCAATTTTGATATTATCATATTACTATATCGGATATATTCATGTCACATGAGCCTACTTTGATCATCTGTTGTCTTTTGTCTATATTGTAATTCTTTGTGTTTGGAAACATGAATAAAAATCTTTAAAATTATGTTTTTTTACAAAAAAAACTAATATTTAATGTATTTGAAACCGAATCGGCCGAGTCGATACCGAGTCGGAGTCGGAGTCGTAGCCGACCCTTGGCCGAATTGGAACCCGATTCCAATTTTTAAAACTATGCCTAATAGTTGCCCTATAGGATCCCCTCCTGGGACCCCTTCTAGTTTGAGCGGTAACATAACTTACACTGTAATGTGTGTGAGCATGATCATTCTGTGATTGTTAAAGTTGCAATGACTTGTAAGATAATGTCTTCTATTAATAACTAGACCATGCTTGTTCCAACTCTAATAGACATTATGAAAATGTAAAGTCAGGTTTATCAAACTAAATCTACTCCTATGTTTGGGCTTTGACTAAATTGTAGAAATCTAGCCACTCATTCTTAGTTATATTGTTCCTTCTAATCAAGGTTACCAAAAGAATTTGTAAAGACAAAAAGTGCGTAGGACTTTCCATCCTGATTTGTAAAAATTATAAATATAGGTGCTATTGGATGGAGAAAAACTGAAGTGGGTTTTTTTGTCAATTTTTGTGCTGCAATAAACTTTCTTCATTTCAAACTTTTTAAGTTTGAATTCAGATTCACATCTTCTTTGACAGTGTTTGCAGATATTAGGGTTCTTTGATCTGTTTGTAAGAATTATTTTTGATCATTGCTCATTTTTCACTTTTGCTGTCAGAATAAATATTGCTTTTGCACCAGGCATGTTTTGTTTGTTTTGAGCCACTTGATGATCCATAATTTTGTAACTCTTATCCTTACCTTATATTTGACTCCACCATTGGACTGAGTTCATCCATATTTTCATACCTTAACCTGGTTTCCATCTTGTGATACTATTTCGCAGCTTGAATGTCAACTAGAAATCATGGAAGGTATGATCTGTTAGGTGCAAGGAATGAAAATATTGACTAATAACTTTGAAAATTGGATCTTGATGATGTTGATTTATCAAGGAAAACAGTTTCTGCAAGTATAAATATCAAATCACAGTCTAGATGGTTTCACAAATTTTGTGGTACCAAATTTTGGTGTCACACCCCTAGTGTGATACCAAAGTTTTGAGAAAAAAAAGGTGTAGCAATCATATTCCAATTGCCTCGTTTGAAAAAGCTGAGGAATCAAGCATTGAAATGCCAGCTTTGCATAGGACCGATAATATAATTTCACCAAATCTATCTTCTATCTTTATTACATAACATGCACAATAATTGTAAGTGATGCTAATACAGGAAAACCTAACAAGAAGTTCAAAGAATCCTTCCATGAATAATGTTTTATTCATATTAAATAGGTACCTACTAGCAAGTGGATCTGTGACCAGCACATCTTCCTTCTATGCTTTACAAATATTGGGCTATGATGCTACTCCAAGCGTGAATATCAACTGTCTACATGCTTCACCAACATGATGAAACTTTCTAGAATTTTTGTCCTCAGAAATAAACTATTGTTGTAGAAAATATGTTCGTATTTCCTTCAATACTTGTAAAATAGATATAACTGTACCCATATTAGGAGAATCGAAAGTGGTTAAACAATCATGACATATTTGGATATGGTCTGTCTCTGTGGTGTATGTAAATACTACGCAATACTAACACTCAAAGAATGAATTACATGATACATTTGTGTATATATAAAATTGATTTCCTAAGTAATGTGCATAAATATTGGACACCTGTCAGAAAAGAGTGAATATCATTCTTGTAGTTTTGTCTCTAAATAAAATGAAACACTTTGGAATCATTCTCACAGGACACTCTTTTCTAGAAATTATGTGCATGTGTGCTGGAAGTTAGAATGTGATTTGCCAGAGATTGTAAAGTATCTCAGTTACCTTTTAATTCTTATCTAATGGAGAGTAGTTTACCAAACATTTCACAATTAGTCTTCTCGCTAATTAGGAAGAGTGATATCCATTTAAAAAAACTAGGAGTACAGAATATGTTCCTGAATTTTCTAGATTATAAATATATCACTATTAGCCAATTGTACTTGGATATGATTTCAATCTCTAAAAAAGTTCAACCTCTTTCTTCTCGCTACATCATTATGGTTAGAAAAAGCATGTAATCCTTATTTATAGTACATAGTGGCATTATAACATGTACTGCCATCCAGAGATATAACACCTTAGGCTAAGATGGGCTTCCATGAAATAGACTGGTTGTGAATGAGAATAATATCTTTGGCTGTGGCCCTATTTTGCCTAGGTGTTGGGGCAGAGCAATACCAACAGAATATGGACCAGTGGAGGATAGAGAGCTGCAGAACCCTAAGTATGCAGGCCTTCACAGAATCCGGTCACACAAATCCTCTACATATTTTGCTAAAGATGTAGAGCCTCTTTTGTATGAGTGGGTTATATATTTTAGATTATAGTATCTTCTAGAATATTGTGTAACCTCCTCATCTGCCTATATATATACGAGGCCAAGGCTGTTCTGTCAAGGTTGTTCGTTGTTGAGTGTTAGTTGATCATGTTTTTGGTTGTTGTTAGGTTTCCACATGGTCAATGTATACTTTATTCTATCTATGAGATGTAATATCGGCTTAACTTAAGAGAATAGGAGTGAATCACTTTTCTAGTCATTTGTATATTGTTGTGATTTATATTGATGATATCTACATTATTTTGTTTCCCGTGCATGCATTATGTTTTGTTTGCTTAGATGATTGCGATTAAATGTTAACTAATGGATTTTGTACTTAATCTATTCATTTTCAACACTTTGCACCTTAATTAATCAAAAACTATCTAGCATGCCTCAAGTGAGACCTCCTTCCTTTGGAAGGTTGATTATACCATGATACTAGATTATTGTAGACCATTGTTGGACACCTTTTATAGACCTTCGGTTTGTAAAAGATTCAACAACATGGTTTTGTCATTGGGGCCTTAACAAATGCAGAGTAGCAAAGATGCAGTTTCGCTGACATTCAAGATTCGTTCGAACCAATGTTGCACGATCCTTCCCCCCTCTCCCCTTCCCCCCAAGGTTCCAAAGGCGAAACTGCTTCTCGTACAGATCCGTGGGGGATCCGCGGTTTTGCCAGATTGGGCTGGTTTCTAGAAATCTAGAACTGTGCGGGCCTGATCTGCCATTCAGATATACGGACTGCGGTTTCGGACAGGGATCCACCTCGGATCTGCGACGGATCCAGGCAGATCCTGAGCGGATCCGAGGCCCGACAGGCAGTTTTGCGGAGGCCGACCCAATTTTATTTTTTATTTTTTATTTTTTTCTTTAACTTGAGTTGGGCATGGGATTAAGGTGAGTTAGGGAATTAATAAATGGGGATAAAAGTAATTTCCCCCTCTCTTTTCCTCACTCTTGTATGTTTGGAGAGCTTGGAGAAGAGAGGAGAAGAGGAGAGCTTGGAGGAGTGAAGGAGGAGGAGCGAGGAGCAGTGAGGAGGAGGAGTTTGGAGGAGTAAAGAATGGCTTCCATCTACAAGAGCTAAAGAGGTAAGTGCAAACCCCAAACTCCTTCATTTTTATGTCATTATTGTTTTTATTTTTTCTACTACTCTTTCCCATTCTTTCTTCTTGCTCATTTCATTGTAGTTTATCCATCTATATTCATATTCCAAAATGGTGTTCTTTTGGCTTATATGTATCATTCCACTTTTGGTTTTCATGATGGTAAGGGGGGGTAGGACTAGAAGGGAAAAAAAACAAGAGGATAGTGGTCCCCGTATGAGTGACCCAATGTATGACGAGGAAGAAGGGTTTGAAGAAGAAGGGGATGAAGAGGACATTGAAATCAAAGAGGGGAAAGCTGCATTGGCACCCTTGTGGAATTATGTGACCAAACGTGAAGGGGGAAAAGGTGGTGGAAGCTACAAGTTTCTACTCCCTCATGGTTTTCATGGAGGAAAAAACATATAGTGGTTCATATACCCGTGTGAGGAGGCATCTTTGTGGGGTGTTGGAAGGTGATGAGAAAAAGGGTGTCGTGGGGATAGAAATTTGCCCTAAGGTTTCAACTGAATAGAGAAGAAAATACATCCAAATAGAGGAGGCTGCACAACAGAAAAACAAGAAACAAAAAACTCATTTTGAATCAAGTGCAACCTCTAGATTTGGTAGCTCATCTCCTCGTGGTACTTCTGCAACCTCTGGAAGTTGAAGAACAGTAAGGGATTTCTTGAATGTTGTTGGGAGGGATGATGTGGATGGAAAGATAGTCTGGTTTCTTTATGCTTGCAGTGTACCATTCAATGTGCTTCGCTCTCCCTATCGGCATGATATGGTTAATGGCATCAATAAAGCCCCAAAAGGATACAAGAGCCCCAACTATGAGAAAGCTAGAATAATGTTATTAGAAAGAGAAAAAGCAAAGGTTCAAAGAGCTTTGACACGTTTTATAAATGAGTGGGTGGATTGTGGGGTACCATTGTATTGGATGGGTGGACAAATGTTAGAAACCAACATTTGATAAATTTTCTTGGTGTTTTTGCTAGTGGTGTAGTGTTTATTGCATGTCATGACTCCTCCTCCATTAGTGCAACTTACCAAAACATTGCAGATCTCCTATTGAAATCAATCAAAGATGTTGGTCCTAAGAATGTGGTTCAAGTGATCACTGATAATGCAACAATTTGTAAGGAAGCAGGAAAAATTATTGAGCGTACTCATCCACACATATTTTGGTCTGGGTGTTTGGTGCACACATTGAACCTTTTGATGTGTTAAAAATATGAAACTACGGTCAAATTCCACCTTGGACAGCTTAGATGAAAGAGATGATGATTGCATTGAATTCCTCTTTTCGAGAGGACCAAAATCGACCTAAAGATCACTGCATTTGGAAAAGCAGAAGTTGGTTTTTGAATTTATGAACCCTCTCATGTACATTGGATTAGGTCGGACCTACACACATGTGCATATTGGATCAGGTCAGACCTAAACCAAAATGAACCCATTGGAAGGCTATAATTACAAGTGACCTCTACCTCATTTAGACACAATGATGAGACACTCTTCTCTCTTGGTTTTTGGCTTGCACATGTCTAAGGCTTTTTCGTGGAGGTTCAGGTTTGCTCCGAGGTGAAATTGCAGGTCCGAAGCTCGCATCTCTGATTTAGGGTTTTGGGCCCCAATCGCAGGCACATAACAGGAAGATTTCAACCCTAGTCGCTCCCACATAGGCTCATGAGTGCGACTGGAGCCTTCTAGTCACATGGATAACACATTGTGCATGCCACTGGGAGATTAGGGTTTCTGCAGTCCAGTTCGGCCCTAGTCGCATGCTTTCCAGGCTTAAGGGAGCAACTGGGAAGCTATAGTCGCATGAATGACTCTTCCTCCATGCGACTGGTGACTAAAAGATGAAGTTTCAATATTTCGAAGATTCCACTCAGTGACCATAGGGTTTGATAGTTGATTTCAGACAGTGACAGTTCAGGATAAGCTTCAAAATCAGATTTCTGAGTGTATACATTGTTCGGTTCATTTCATGGATGTTGTAGTTGTTTTGCTGATTAGTTGTATAGATGAAGATATGGATCATTGTACTCTTTTTTGCTGAATCATTTGATGACAATCTAAGAAGAAGAATTTGCAAGGATTTTCCCCATAGTGGGTTTTTCCCTGGTCTCCGACCAATCCTGGTGTCTCTATGTGTGCATGCTTTTCTTCTATTGTTCCTTTATGTTCTGTTGCATTGATGGTGATGTTATTGTTCTTTGTACATAATTTCATATGGTGCTAAATAATGATGTAAATCTGAATAATGTTATGATGTTATGGGGTGAACTTAATGTGTTAATGAAGAAATGCAATTATCAAAGCAAAGAACAATATAGCCCTATGAAAAATTAACATGAGGCATGATATTGTGAAGCATAAAGAATGTGGATGGATTAATGAGATTTACAAGAGAGGGAAACAACTCATTAAATTTATCACAGGTCATACAAGGGTAAACTACTTTTATGGCACTTATTCCAAGTGGCAGTTGCTTAAACTTGCAAAAACAAGATTTGCAAGTTATTACCTCACCTTTAGGCGGCTAGTGAAGATGAGACAAGCTTTAACTAATATGGTGACCTCTGAATCATGGGATTAAATTAACACTAATAGAGGTGGTGCTAATGTAGCCAAGGACACTATTCTTGACAGTTACTTTTCGTCATAGATTAAATATGTTTTGCAATTCACCAAACCAATTTATTACATGATCAAGTTTGCATATTCATATCGCCCAATAATTGGGGAGGTGTATGAGAAAATGGAAAATGGATAGCATGTTGGGGCAGATTAAAGACATTGTGGAGCCTAGAAAGATCACCTTGTACAATTATATTCGTGCAGAGGTGGAAGAACGATGGGAAATGCTAAACATTCCATTGCATGCCTTAGCATATGTTCTGATACCTAAATACTATTATCCATCATGGCTTTCAACACCAGCACCTGGGGGGGGGAGCAGGAGAAAACCACACCAAGATCCAAAGGTTCTATTTGTTTATATGAAAGCATTGGATAAATTAGTCCCTAATGAGGAGGAGTCTGCCATGCTACAGAAACATTTGAGCAACTATACGCTTAGCACTGGTCCATTTGGGAGCATGCATGCAATTAGAGATTGAGAGAATTTATCGTCTCTTGAGTGGTGGAACATGCATGGAAGTGCTACTCAATTGCTACAAAATTTGGCATTGCGGATGCTATCACAGGTGGTAAACACTTCTTCTGTAGAGAGGTGTTGGAGCTCGTATTCTTTCATCCATAGTGTTAAAAGGAACAAGTTAAATTTAGACCGGGTAGAGAACTTGGTTTATGTTCATTACAACTTGTGATTGTTGTCCCATTATTGTGATGATGCAAAGACTAATAAAGACCTTAATGTTTGGGACAAAAATACAGAGGGGCCCAATTTGGAGGATGGAGTGTCGCGATAAGAGAAACTGGAGGATGATCTTATTTGATATGATGATGATCGAGTTGAGATGCCACCCCCATCCAGTCCCATGGTTCCTTGGTTCCATGCTTCAACACCAACAACAGGGACTTCATCTTCATCAGTTCCATTGCCACAACTTCCAGGGCCACCATCTTCTTCATTGCCAGCACGTGGAGGCTCACGCATTGTTCATGGTGGAAGGAGGAGATATTAGTAGATATATTCATAGTTTACTACCTTTTTCATAGATTAGACTTGCAGTCTTGTTGTGAATTTGAACTTTTCTGTCTTACTCTTCCTAGTTCAATGTGTACTTGAGTCTTGGTGGTGGCCAAGTTGCCTATTTTATAAATAGTATTATTTGAATTTTGGACGTGACTTACATTGACAGTTGCTCTCTTGCTAGATAAGTTACTTGAATGTTTGATGATTTTATCTTCTAAGTGTTTTATGTTTTATGATAAGCTTAAAAATTTGATGTATGTTTGTAATTGCTAGAATCCAGATGGTTGATGCTCGAATAATTAATAATTGATGTACAATGGAACCATGGATGCCATATCTATCTTGATTTATGTAAAAATATGCAATTTTTCATGTCTTCTACAACTAATTTGGTATTTTGGATTTTTTTTAATCTCTCTCTCTCTCTCTCTCTCTCTCTATATATATATATATATATATATATATATATAGTAGACGCTTCCAAGAGGCTTCGCTTCCTAGATTTTTGGGAAATGATGCTTATGCATCCCCGCTTCGTGCAACATTGGCTGGAACGAAGAATGCATGACTTTGCATGCCAAGAAAGTGCATATTTAGATGAATATGTCATGAGATTTAAGGACAAGCACTTGTTTGGGTGTTTACATGAGATTTTCTAGGCTGAGTTTCCAATGAATTTGTGTCAATGGCTTGTTTCCAAGTGGATTGTCGAGTATTTGTTAAAGATCTAGTTGTATGATCATGATTTGACTCAAGTGTTGGATTTTTGGTTTACAGGTGCTCTTGAAGGATATACTTTGGAATTTGCAGAGGAATTCCATTAGTGTCTAACGAAGGAACTAGTAATTTTCCTGAAAGGACTACATGAAAGACTAATTGAGGAGATACCCATGTGGATAAAGATGTTTATGATGGAATAAGATATTTGCCCAAGTTTGAATAAGATGGAAGCATAAGCCCTAGATGGGGGGTGGAATGGTAGAGGGACTTGATGATAGAGTTGATTACATAGCTTTTGGGAAGATCAATGATGGTATATGTAGTGGATCTTGAGAGTGAATGACACATATGATATCAAAAGCATACAAAATTACAAAAAACTAGTGGTGGGGAGAAATGAAAAAAAAAATCCATAACAATCAAGGGTCTCTTATAAGAAGGTATGGTATGGAGATGCATTCAGAATGTGGAACAATGAAAAGGATGAAAGAAGTGCAAAATGGATTTTTGGCTAGCCTTGAAAGAGAATATCAGGAAAACTATGTTGACATGGAGAATTGAGGAGTTACCAGTGTTGGATGGAACCATTGAGGAGTTAGGAGGATAGATGCATAATGATGCAAGGGATACAGATTGAGCTTGCTAACTTGGAAGTCACTATGAAAGTTGTGAAAGCATAGAGCCAAGAAGAAGAGACGTTGGAGTGTGTGTTGTTCTGGTATTCTTAATCTATATTGTTAGGTCCCTATAATACTAGTGTAGCCCCTATATTGTTATTGTTGTGCACCATAGAATCCCACTATTGTTGTTGTTGTGCCCTCACGTTATTATTTTTATGTAGGCCATAATTATAGTTTTACCTTTTAGACTCCTATATATACCAAGGAGGTCTTGTCATTTGAATCATCCAAGAATTGGTCATTGTTTTGTTTGCAAAAGGAGGTTTCCCCCTTGAAGTGGATTTTAATTATTTGTTTCTTATCATTTTTAAGTCGCAAGGATCATAACATTTGGTATCATAGCTTTTGATCCTAGGGTTTTGTTGCTTCTAACAGGTCATCTTGGCATTTTCGCTATAACATTTTTCTGTGAGGCTTTAGAATGTGAAACTTTGATGACGTGGAGTAGAAATCTTGATGAACATCATGTCAAAGTTTTAAATTTGCTTTGCTATATCCTTTGAGATATGGTCTAAGGAAGTCGGGATTTTTGAATGCTCCTAAATTCTTTCTCAAACATGTGTCCTAAGGAAAAACATCATAACTTTCTCTTTGAGCATCCAATTTGAATTCCGTAAAAAATGACTAAAAGTGCATGGAATATATTTTTTCGGGTAAAAGTTTCAAGAACATATGTTGAAACAGTGACATGCCACATCCCATAAATTCGTTATACTGAACCAATCCATAATCAAGTCATCATTGGAGATTTGACATAACTTTATCTTGAAGAATCCAATCTCGGTCTAACTTGTGTGGTTGGAAAGAAGACATAGCAAGATACCTCGAGAAGTTTTGGACCTTTGGAGGATGAAATCACAAGGATACAACAGTTGCAAGGTTGGCTAGATCAACAAGCTCAAAATCAAGCAAAAAAAAGGGTGTGTATTTTTAAAATTGCATAACTTTTATTTGAAAAATCAATGTGAAGTGATTCAAAGGGCGTAGTGAAGCATATATATCATTAATTGGTTTCAAAATGTCTTCCAAAGAAAAAATGCTACACACATTAAGCCCCCATAAATCTCTTCTATGACATATGAAGAAGAGGAATAAATGCAACATGATATATCAAAATTACAGGATCAAGTGCAACATATTTCCTTCTCATAAAGAGCAACAAAAAATGAACTGGAAGCGATGATGAATATTAAGATTTATGGTTTAAAAGCATAAATAAAAGGGAACATGGAAGGTTTGACAAAGTTGCTACAAGAAATGCTTCCTAGTGGTGACAAGGTATTGTTGAAACTTGAGAACACTGTGGAAAAAATCCCAATAAAATCGCGATAACATCGGGAAATCACGATATTTTTCAACTCACCGATGTTATCGGCCGAGTTTTTCATGATTTTTTCAAAAACGAAAAACTCAGGATTTAATCGTAATACTCGGGATAAAATTGTGAGTTTATCCAAAAACACGTGAGTGAGGTGTCAGACCACGTATAAGCTAAGAAAAGGGCAAATTTTCCACTCATTTTTCACTCTAACCTTTGCGATTTTTGCCCTATGGAGAGAGGAGGTGTTTGTCACTTCCCAAGAGGAGATTTACCAGTTTTGTTTCGTGGATTTGGAGGGGCAGATGAACTCAATCACTGATTAGTTTGACATGTAGATGACTCATGATCATGATATACATTTATTGTATTTTTTGTTGATATTTTGACTCTTGAGACTAAGTCGGGACTCAGGATTCAGGGCTTGATTCACTATTGATATGTGATGTAGCACTAAACTTCTTATACATCTTATTATTTAGCTTTCTTTTCATATTTATGTGCCAATGCATTTATCTCATGTTGTGGATACTTAGATGCTAAAAAAAAAAAATGAATATTTTTGTACTTTTTAAATTTTGCTGAGTTTTTGCCGATTTTTTCAAAAACGTCTAGATTTAACGATTTTTTCAATTTTCGGACCCTTGCTGATTTATTCCCGAGGTAAACTTTTTTCACATTGGTTGAGAAATCTAGGGCAAATTAGTTATGGATTATTTAATTGATTTCTCTTAACTTTGATAGTTGCTTGTGACATAATTTTAGATTCTTCTTGTTATTGTTTATTTATCATCAAACAACAACCAAAACATGAAGATCATCAAAGACAAATGGACACCAGATATAGGCACTCAACCAGGGAAAAACCCATATGAAGAGGAAAACCCAGTCAAACTCTTCCTCTAATAGAATTAAATCAAGTTGAGAAAAACCAAGACCCTTTGACCTAGACCAAGACCTTCTTCCATCCATCAAAGTCGATAACTTCCAAATAGATGATTCATCTTCTAGTTCATTTCTTCACAAATCAACATCAAACAACTCTATTACGGTTTCCATCCTCTCTGTCATCTTGTATCTTCGACTCTTGCAAAAGTTCAGTTCTGTACTTCATACTAAACTTCGGTCCTGCAATCATACTAGACTTCGGTCTTGCAATCACTTAGAAAATTTCGGTCCTCTTCTTTTGTTCTTCTCTTATAGATATCTCTTCCTTATATGTATGTTCATACTTTCTTTATCACATAGAAATTGCAGATCGAATGCATAGTTGTTGGTCTCTCTTTTTATATATATAGTCTTCTTGCAGGGTGGACCCCTTCATGAGGCCGATTAGACTGTTGAGGAGGCCGACTTGATGGAGGAAAAACAAGACCTAATTTTTGACATAATTTTTTTTCTTTCTTTGTCATAATGAGCCCAAGAAGGGTCTTTTACATAATAATTTGACTTTGACTTAGTACAAAAATACTAGAGTGCACAATGGGTGCTTTGACCTATTGACCAATGACCCAAGCATGAAACCCATGCTTTAATAAGTTATTTTTCTTTTACAATAAAAAAATTCTTTTCTTTTGACAAATACATTACATCACGATTCAATTACGAAGACCGATACTAGTTACATTTCTCAACACTCCCTCTTAAATAGGGAGGTATTCCTAATTACATATTTGCAAAGGTACATGGATGAACTCAAAATGATATGTTCTATGAAGAGTCACAACACATGCATTGCTACAGATTAGATACTTGACCAAGGTATCTAATTCGTCGGGACTAAGGTGTGTTCCAAGCTTTAGCCACTATAGGTACCATTAGGCTTTAACTCTAACACCAACCCAGGGATCTATGTATTGTATCCAAGTTCAAAACTCCACAAGATCAATGATACCCTCCCTATTTCGGGATCTAGACATCATCACAGGCCTGGCATATGTTCTCCCAAGCATCTTGTCGCCCCAACATGCTTCATCTCTCCCTATCAACTAGATCAGATATATCCACTAGTCCAAGCATGCTTCAAAATGTCCAACCTTCTTATGGAGAGATCTTCCTGTACAATCACAACCCCAATTAGTAATAAATTTTCAAATATATATAAGTTAGCACAAACTTCCAGGGTCCTCAATTATTCTGATGCTACTTAGGTCATCATCGTATTATCCAAACACATCTCGTTGGAAGCTTTCCTATTCAATTTTCCAGCAACACCAAATTCAACCTCAACACTTCTTCCAATATCTAAATCTTGTTTATAACTTCATTAATCATGAACAACCGTCTGTAGTGCTTTAGCTATTCTCCAATCTCTTTCTTTCTTCAAGGTCTTATAGCTATCACAATATGCTCTTTCTCTTAACTGGGGAGATATACCCTTTCTTTATCCACGCTTCTTCTTTATAACAAAAACATCTTTCTTCTGGCCATATAGGCTCTTTTATTTGCATCATCATATCATCGAAGAAACTTCAATCTTTCAAAGCTTCATTCCTTCAGGAATATCATTCTTTCTATGGAAACAAGGCTATCAATCCATTTTTAATGTCATCATCATTCTTACAGTTCCCTTTTTCCATCATGCTCAACATCACCAATTCATCATCAAGTATGAGGTAAGCATCTCCAACATCTTGAAGACTATGTACGTGCAAATCTTCAACAACAAGTACAACCAATTACAAACATTTGCATGAAATCAATTTTATCAATGTTAGCATATTATCACAATGGGAGTGTCTAGGGTTATCAGAACTTTGAACATGAAATTAAACTTTAGACATCCAAAACCTAAACTTAATTAGGCCCACAGTCAACATTGGTTACATATTTTATATCCTATGCTTTCACATCCATCTATGCTAGGGTTTTTGTCATAAACCCTAGTTTCCATTTATCGAGACTAAAGATTTAGATATCAACCACTATATCAGGTTAGAATTCCAATCATAGCATTTTGTATCCAGGGTTTCATCATCATGCCCTAGAAACTTATATCAATCTTTATTACGGTTTTGTCGTAAACCCTAGGCACAAACATCAAGACTTCAATGTTAGATATACAACAATTTGACCAATTTAGGGTTTCAAACATACAACAACACATACACTTAGGGTTTTATTCCTAGTATTTTACATTAAATATTGCATGAGTTTTCTTATAAACCCTAATTCACCAAACCTCAAAATTCTAGGATTTCATTATATAACCTAGACATTAACAACAAACCCTAAAAAGGCTAGGGTTTTACCATAATATTACAAAAACCCTAAGCATCAAGAGAGAAGGATTTTATCAACAAACCCTAAGTAGACTAGGGTTTCATCATTAACATACCTTAAACATCGAAAGGCTAGGGTTTTGTAGCGAACCCTAAAAATTAGGGTTTTACCAAAGTAAACAAAAGATGGAGAGCATGAAAAAGATTGATTTAATTTAAAGATTAATCACCCTAAAAAAGAATCTTAATGATTCAAAACCCTAGACATGAGAGTTACTAATATAAAGCAAACTAAAAAATAATCATACCTTTTTATGTGAGAAAGACTAGCTATAAATCATGTGATCTTTGAACATACCTTGAGTTGCTCCTTTTACAAACCTTGTAGGGTTTCCTTATTGAAAGACTCCCTCTTAGCATATTCATGATCTATTTCCATACGAGTCAACTTGTGCCCAAGGATCCAACTTGATTTACCAAGTCGTTATTCCTAAGATCACCATGTCTACCTTATCTTTGCTTCCTTCAATATATACCTGCAATATTCATTGACAAGCACAACCAAAATATACAAGTACAAGAGCAAGATGCTTTTCTAGAGTTTTCATTTCATTTTAGATAATGAATTCCTAAGTACAAACCCTAACTATCTCTAAAGAGCAATTACTTCATTTCTATTTTGCAAAGGATTGTCATATACCTGCAAATCTTAGGTATCATGAGATAGGGTTTCATAGAGGGAACACACAAATAAGGTGAGGGTTTTTCATATGTACTATCTAGGGTTTACAATCTCTAAATATTAACGATCTTCATTACAATAAAAAAAACTAGTCAACCCTAGAATCATATGAGTAACCAAACCCTAGAACATATCATGCTAGACTCTTTAACAAATGATTATTTTATACATACCTCAATATTACATACCTCAACCTTCTATGATTGAAAGTTTGATGCTTCATTGAGCTTATTTCTCTTCTTGCAAACTGTAGACATGGTGTTAGAAACAAAGCAAACAATACTTTATTTTGATGAGATCCTCAAATCTTCTTCCACAAGCTGAAGTAAGATAATTGAACAATTTCTTCTTCATTGTTGTAGGTTGCTTTCATCTTTGGGACAAATATACTAAGCTTGATATTTCACTTATCATTGTAGCCTAGGACTTTTTGATTTGATCTTACTTCCTTTCAAGATAGGCCTTACTTTTCAAGAGTGATGGACTTCATATGTATGTAGAGGATTGCGTTATCTTCTTCAAATATGGTGGTTGTAGTTAGATGACAGGCCTTCCAAGATAGTCTTGTATATATTTTAAGTGATCGTTATTGGGTCTATATATGTACACAATTATGCACAGGAATTCATCCTATCTCAATAGGAGTCTCGACTTCTTCTAGGTGACTGTAGCTTCAAATTTGACATTCCAGCTAGGCTTATAAGGCTTCTAAAAAATTTGGTCCTCACTAATCAACAAGTGAACTTTATGCTAGCTTGAAAGGGCTTCTTCTAGTCCACAATGAGTCCACATTGACCACCCACAAACATGAATAGACTTATGAGTTTTTCGGATCTCTGAGATAACACATAATTTAGACCTTTGATGATGATTTCAGACCTTGTAGACTGGCCTTTAGAACATCGTTCTCTTTACCAAGATATTCGACCTACTTTAGGCTAGTAGATTAGCCTCTCTGACCTCTAGAACAAAGCTTCTAGGCTCTCAAAAAATCCTCGCACTTCTTGTACAGGCCTGCGGCCTAGTCACTGTAATGAGAGCTAATAAAGGTGCCCAAAATTTGGTTCTTCTTTCTTCTAGGAACTCGGTCCTAGGTACTTAAATTTCTTTTCTTGTCTAAAAGCCAACGTGACCTTCTTACTGCCCTTATGCTATCAAACAAAGCTCTGAAGACTGATACCTGTTGAGAAATCTAGGGAAGATTAGTTAGGCCTTATTTAATTGATTTCTCTTAACTTTGATAGTTGCTAGGGTTGGGAATGAGTTTTCTCTCAGTGCCTCAGCTTCAGAACGAGGGTTATGACGTATACTTTATTGGAAACAAAGTTTATGTCAAACATCCTAGCTGGAGCAAGAAGGCACAAATTGGAGTAAGGAGTCATAAACTATATAAGCTCGAGCTTGAATCCCCCATGGCTCTGATTGGCAGTACGAATGAAAGAGATATCAATGAATTATAGCACAGAAGGATGGGGCATCTACATCATGGAGCCTTGAAGATTCTCAAGAAAATTGTCATAGGAGCTCCTGAACTTAGCACAAGGAGAGATGAAATTTGCAGGGGATGCGTACTAGGGAAGTATGCTAAAGCAACATTTCCAAGAAGTAGCAGCAGGGCCAAGAGCGTATTGGAGTTTATACACTCAGATATTTGAGGTCGAATGTCCACAACTGCTCTCAGTGGTGCAAAGTATTTTTCTACCTTTATTGATGATCATTCCGGAAAGACTTGGATCTATTTTCTCAAAACCAAAGATGAAGTCTTTTAACGTTTCAAAGAGTTCAATGCGTTGGTAGAAAATGCAACAGGAAAGAAGATCAAGACGCTGCGGTCGGATAATGGTGGAGAGTATATCGATAAAAACTTCACTAGTTTCTGCGCAAAGGAAGGCATCAAGAGAAAATGGACAACTCCATACAATCCAGAGCAGAATGGAGTTGCAGAAAGGAAGAACCTGACCATTGTAGAGGTTGCAAGGGAAATGCTATATGACCAAGATATGCCCAAATTTTTGTGGGCAGAAGTTTGCAATACAACGGTGTATATGCAGAACAAAGTACCCCATAGAGCATTGGGGAAGGTAACTCCTGAGAGTGTGTTCACAGGCAACAAGCCAGAGGTGAGCCATATTAATATATATGGCAGCATGGTGTTTTTCCACGTTCCAGATGAGAAGAGGAAGAAGTTGGATCAGATTGAAGAAAAGGGTTATCTTGTGGGCTATAGTGAAAATGCGAAAGCATATTGCATATATATTCTAGAAAGCAGGAAGATCGTAGTAAGGCGGGATGTGAAATTCATGGAGAGAGCCTTCAGGAAATCTCGAGAAATGGATACAGATACGCAGATTAAGGAGGATCCACTAGTACAGCTTCAACGGCCTATAGAGGATGGGTCAATTGACTCTCCATGGCACAAGGATTATGAGGAGAGTTCCTCCGAAGAAGAGCAGGCAGGAGAGCAGGTAATACCGCCCACCACCAGTAGAAGACCGAACAGAGAACTCCAACAAATTCTAAAGGATTCAGAGGAATTTGTTGGAGCCCCTAGAGACGAGAAGAGGGTACGGAGACAACCTGATAGATACCAAGCCCTGATAGCTCAGGTTGGATAACCCTCCAACTTTCGGGAGGTAGCTCAACATTAGGTGTGGGTGGATGCCATGGTGGAAGAGTATAGCTCCATCATGACAAACGATGTTTGGTAAGTAGTTCTTAGACCATAGGACAGATCAGTTGTAGGATTAAGGTGGATCTCCAAGATCAAGTATGTTGTAGACAACAGCATAGAGAAGTTTAAGGCCAGATTTGTGGCTAAGGGGTACGCATAAAAGGAAGGGATCGATTATGAGGAAACCTTCACCCCTGTAGCATGCTACACTTCTATCAGATCCGTCATCTCTCTAGCAATGCCGATGGGATGGGAGATTCACCAGATGGATGTAAAGACAATGTTCTTGAACGGGGGTGATAGATGAGGAAGTGTACATAGAACAGCCAGAGGGCTTTGAGACACATGAGCAAAAGACTCATGTTTTCAGGCTTAAGAAAGCCTTGTATGGTTTAAAACAAGCTCTTAGAGCATGGTATGGGCGAATTGATAGCTATTTGCAGAAGATGGGGTTCGTCAAGAGTGACGCAGATCCCAATCTCTACCATTTGAGAGTAGGGGATGAGCCGTTAATCCTGGTATTATATGTGGATGATCTGTTTCTTACTGGATCATCCAAGCTCATTAATGACTGCAAGGAGAATCTGGCTACGAAATTTGACATGAAGTATCTGGGGTAGATGCACTATTTTCTTGGTTTGGAGGTCTAGCAGTAGAAGGGAGAAATCTTCCTGGGGCAAGGAAGATATACTACAGAAATCCTGAAAAGATTTCAAATGGAAGACTGTAGACCCATGGCCACGCCAATGATTACAAACAGGAAGAAGATAGACACAACAGAGGATGATGAGGCTGATCCCACCTTGTATAGGTAGCTCATCGGATCATTGATGTATCTGGTCAATACTAGACTAGACATATGTTATGCAGTGAATACCCTCAGACAGTTCATGGTGGAACCAAGGAGGGCTCACTGGGCAGCAAACAAACATGTTCTCAGATATCTGAAGGGGAAAGTCGAATATGGATTGAAGTACACCAAGGGCAATGAGGTCCAGTTGAGTGGGTTTACAGATGCAGATTGGGCTGGAAGCACAGTGGATCGGAAGAGTACCAGTGTGTACTGTTTCAGTCTCGGATCAGGAATGACCTCCTAGTGTAGTAGGAAACAAAAGTCTATTGCACTAAGTTCAGCTGAGGCAGAGTATATGGCAGCAAGCACAACTTCGTGCGAGGCCATATGGCTTCGTAAATTACTCTTGAAGCTACTCAAGAAGGGGCTGGAACCGACCGAGATTATGTGTGATAATCAGAGTTGCATCAAGCTCTCTGAGAATCCTGTGTTTCATGACCGGTCGAAACACATTGACATTCGGTGCTACTTCATTAGGGACTATGTCTAACAGGGAACAGTGCAATTGAGGTACACTCCTACAAGGGAACAGGTGGCAGATATCCTCCCGGAGGCTTTGAGTAAGATTAAGTTCACTTACTACAGAGAGAAGATGGGGATGGTTGACAACCCCTTCCATTAGAGGAACGGGTGGTCTTCAGAGATAGAGGGAGCTGAAGTACGGATGAGGCAGTGGCAGAGACGGTGTCACAAGAAGCAGTACAGAGGGCAACAACGTAGAGATGAGCGACAGTAGCCAAGACATCATCAGCGCAGCAGATGTTCTAGAGTCAGAGCAGTACAATGGTATATTGCTTGAACACTTTTCTTGCTAAGAGGGAGTGTTGATTTTATAGCATCGGGAAGTGTTCCAAGTCTCAAGTTTGGTGGAGAAGCTTGGACAATAGTTATCCGGAGAACCTAGAAATCGTTTGTGGAATTCCACTCGGATCTTGCTTTATTAAAATAATTAATTATTTTAATGTAGACCCTAAATCTAAGCTTAGGGAAATTAAATAATTAAAGGGTATTAATAAAGCAGAGTGTGAATCTTCTAGAAAATGGAGATCGAGTCATCTTTTAATCTGAACCATTGATTAAAAATATAATCTTGGCTGTTGATTCATTAGCGAGAGGATTGTAAGAAGAGGCTTGAGGGTCATTTGGAAATTAAATCAGGGACATTTTCAGTACCCGAAGGAAATCAATTCTGAAGTAAGAGAATTCGATTTCAGTGGGTGAGTTTGTAGAGGCAGAAGGAGGAGGGAGAAGTCAGCTGACGGTGAAGCAAAAGGCAGAAGGGTGAAGGGAAGGGAGTGTTGAGCAGCAGCACCATCCCCCCCATGCAGAGTTACGCAGTCTAGGGAGGGACTGTGCAGAGCAGCTACGCAGGATGACGCAGAGGGTGTAGAAGGACATCCTGAGTGTTGGGAATTCTTCCGGAGTTTCCGGAAAATTCATGCTAGGTGTATGCTATTTTATTTTGCTCACCAAGACTTCTGTAAAATATCTTTTCCATTGCTGAAGATAAATACAAACCCTCATCTACTGCACTGGTTTTCCCACATTGGGTTTTTCCGGGGACAATTGTCCAAAAATAACTGTGTTCATATGGTTGTTTCTATTGTGCTACATGTGTTATTTCTATTCTTCTGCTTTTGATTAGAGTGAGTGAAGTACTATAACTATGTTTATTTCAAAATTTACTGAAGCATCTGTAAATAAATTATCTAATAAGTAGGCGAAATCAATCAATCATTGCAGTAATAATTTTTTAGATTTGAAAATTTCACAATATATAGTCTTATTCCAAGGTGGACGTGTCCCTTCATGAGGCAAACTAGATTGTTGAGGAGGCTATTGAATTTTCTTAGGGCTATATTGTTTTTTGCCTTAGATAATTGCATTTCTTCATTTACATATTAAATTCACCCCACAACATCATAACATTATTCGGATTTACAACATCATTCAACAACATATGCAATTATATAGAAAGAACAATATCATCATCAACGCAGTGGAACATAAAGGAACAATAGAAGAAAAACATTGAGACATAGAGAACCAGGATTGGTCGGAGACTAGGGAAAAACCCACTACGGGGAAAACCCTTTCAAATTCTTCTTATTAGATTGTCATTGAATGATTCAACAAGAGAGAGTACAATGATCCATATCTTCAACCATAATCCTATCCAACAAAATCAACTAAACAACATCCATGAGATGAACCCAACAATGCTAATAATCAAAACCTTGATTCAGACCCTGCAATCTCGGACCTGTATGAACTAATCTCCGTGACCCAACGTCAGACCTGTGTAAGCCAAAACCCAAAGAAAGAAGAATGACCATGATGATGATGTCCAAATGAGGGTCACTTGACTTGTATTTATAGCCATCTGTGGGTGTCCAATTTCTCTTTTGGGCTGACCTATCCTTTTGTGCACATGTGGGATTTTCTTATAAAATACACTTTCCCTTGTCAAAATTGAGCGCTTCAATAGTCAAAATTTGTCCTCTCGAAAAGAGGAATCTAGACCCATGATTGGAATTTGTCACTGAGTTGCCAAAAATTAACACTCCCTCTTAGCTAGGGAGAAATTCCAATCCTGCCATCATATCATGTCCCATCTCAAGTATCTCGACATCAAATGTCGTTGCTGCTCATCTTGGTTCATCTTTTCTTATCCCTACTTATCTCTTGCATGTCTTTGCTGATATACTGAACATTATCGAATCTAAAAAGAAGAAGAATTTGACATTGGAGGGGAGCTCAATCTACCACCCTCTATCCATCGGGGAGCCACTTCTAGTGCTCATAATCACTGCCAGCGGGAAGCCAATGCTGCTACCTAGGAGTCTTTGCTAGTAGGGATCCAATGCTACAACCCGGGAAACTCTGTCAACTGAGAGCCAATGCTACGACCCAAGAATACTCTGCTAGTGGGGAGCTAATGCTATGATCCAGGAAACTTAGCTAGCAGGGAGCCAATGCTACGACCTAGGAAACTCTGCCAGCAGAGAGCCAATGCTACGACTCGAGAAACTCTACCAGCGGGGAGCTAGTGCTACGACCCGGTAAACTATGACAGCAAGGAGCCAATGCTACGACCCAGGAAAACCTGCTGATATTCCCAACATGACCTTGAAGAGTCAGTGGTAGAACACCTGCATCTCTAGCTCGAGCGGGATGCCACTTAACATAAATAGTAAGGATTTCACCTAACTCAAGCAACCAACACCCATTGGCGAGATGGGTGGGAAAGAGAGATGCCAACTTGGGTATACTCTGCATAGACCAAGATAGGGGAGAAACATCTCCGACCCTATGGGTGACAGATAAGGGTGATACCCTATTGTCCATAGATCCCTCAACTCCAGGATCCCTACATCTCAATTCCTCACCCTGGAAGCTTAGACAAGGGGGAAGAGTCGGCTCAGTGTCCTTGATCAACCCAGACCCTTACGTTAGGAGGGTCACATCCATCAATTCATGCTACTCTCTAAAGATTAGAAACATATCAACATGCTCACATCCAGTACTAACTTAACCAATTCACTAAAGAGTTGCCTCAAACATCACCAAGAGCAGCAATCCTTTGTTTTCTTGTTCATGCAGGACATCAAAATCAAATATTATGTTAGAGAAAATATATGTCACAAAAACGATACCTTATTCATCCTCCCTCTCACGGAGGCAACAACCACAAGCCTAAGCTTGTCTCATACAACAAAACTGTCTCAATCTATGAAGATATCTTTGTCCCAACTACATATGGGATTCTTTGCCAATCAAATCCCACTCTTGTTATCACAATATATCATTTTCATATCTAGAACCTGCTCAAACAACTCTCCTTGGAGCTTCCTTAACGAAACTTCCCCATATCTAGCCATGCTAGCATCAACATACTCAATATGCTCATCCAATTATTAATGTATCCATGCAGACTCATATTTCTGGAGGGTCTTTCATCTCGAACTCAATGCCCAACTCCCTCTTATGTTTGATCATTAGAGGCCCACTACCTATCAATAATAGATCGCCAACATATAAAACCAAAATCAAAGACATACCTTGGACCAACTTAGAGGTATGGATCAGAATTGCTTCTAGGCTTCAGTAACTGTTTATCCACGCTCGGGGAGCTTGTTACAAACCATACAATGCTTTCTTAGAAACTTCTATGCTCATATAACTCTTCCATCATCTGCTTCATGAATTTAGGGTTGTCATACTCCTTGTGCACTCCTGATCTCGTGCATAAGACTTCAGTTTTATGACCTACTTATGTGCAGTTGTGAGGCTCATAACTGCACCCTTAAGCCTTTCTTTTACCGGTTGTGGCTTGGACTAGGAGAAACCTTCTCTGCTCAAATCAGAACTTGCCAAAACTTCTTCAACAACATCATATGGTTATTATGTTATGCAACCAACTCAAAGAACAAATGAAAATATAGATCAACGACTTAAAAATTGTCCTCTTCGAGTGGGAAACCTCCTTTACATTACATAAATAAACAATTCTTGGATGATACAAATGATACGACCTCTTTGGTATATACAGGAGTCTAAGGGGTCACAATATAATTAGAGCCTACTTAACAATAATAATGTAAGGGCACAACAATAACAATAGTGGGCTTTTATGGGGCACAACAATAACAATAGGGGGCTACACTAACAATAACAATAATGGGAATACACTAGTATTATAGGGACGTAACATGCCACTCTCCTTCAAAAAAATGTTGTCCTCAATGCTTGAGTAGTTCCGGATGTTTTTGTATAAAACTATCATCCTCACATTTGGAGACTTCAGCGGGTAAGTTCTTCCACTTAATTAGATACTCTAAAATTAATCGATTCTATAGTTGTCGGGTTCTTGTTTCCATGATTGCTTCAGGCTCAAATATGATTTTTCCTTCTCTGTCAAGTTTTGGCAACATTGTTTGACTGGGAGCTTGTCACCAATAACCTTCTTTAAGCATGAAACATGGAAAATTAGGTGTACTCGGGAAGATGTAGGAAACTCCAATTTGTATGCCATAGTACCAATATTTTGAAACACCTTGTAAGGACTCTAGTACTTGGGTGATAATTTATTATCCTTCTTAGCTTGCTTGAGAGACATTTGTTTGTATGGTTGTAGTTGTAAAAATACCCAGTTGTCTACATCAAAACTGCTTTCACTGCGATGCTGATCTGCCTGTTGTTTCATTCGATTTTGTGCTAGAGTGAGATTATCCTTTAAGAGTTGGAGAACTTGTTGTTGATTCTTGATGTGATCTTCCACTGCTTGAACCTTGGAATTTTCTCTTAAAGATGATGTGATGGATGGTGGATGATATCCATAAAGTGTCATAAATGGGGCCATTTTTGTTGCAGTATGGAAGTGTTATACCACCATTCAGCTAGAGGTAACAACTTGACCCATTGTGTTTTTTTATTTATCAAATACAAAGCAATGAAGATATCCTTCCGAAGATTTGTTCACTATCTCAGTTTTCCCGTTAGATTGAGGATGATAAGATGAGCTATGAGCTAATTGAGTACCAACACAAGAAAATAATTCCGTCCAAAAAATTCCAGTGAAAATGGGATCTCTGTCACTTACAATAATCTTTGGGTTTCCATGTAGCTTTTGAATTGTTTCATAAATTTAGTAGCAATTGTACTAGCTTTAAAAGGATGAGATAATGCGCAAAAGTGTGCATACTTGGTAAGTCTATAAACTACCACCGTGATGACACTCTTTCCTTCAGACGTGGGTAAACTTGTGATTAAATCCATTGAGACCTCCTCCCAACACTGACTTCGAATGGCTAAAAGTTGTAACAGACTCGAGGTCTTAATTGTCTCAACTTTATTTTGTTGGCAAACCAAACATTCCGCCATAAAATTTTGAATATCATATTTAAGGCCATCCCAAAAACAATCCTTCTTGACCTATGGTAAGTTTTTAAAAATCCTCAGTGACCTCCCAAGGGGAAGGTGTGCAATTCCAAAAGAATATTTTGTTCAAGTAATTGGGAATTCTTACAAAGATATAAGCAATCTTTGTACCATAATGAATCATTTTCCAGCTAAATGTATCAGATGTACTGGGATCTTGCTGCAACTTTTGAATGAGTGTCCACACCTCTTCGTCATTCTTCCATTCATCCCTTGCTTCAGTTATCCAATCAGGTTGGATAATAGAAATGATACAAATATATGCTTCCACATCCTCATCCTTTCTTGAGAGTGCATCCACAACAACATTTTGCATCCCTTTTTTGTAGATGATTCAAAGTCATAACCCAACATCTTTGTGACCCATTTTTGCTGCTCTTCTGAAGATAATCTTTGTTCCAAAAAGTATTTAAGACTATCATGATCTATTTTTACCTTGAAGTGTATTCCCATTATGTAAGGTCTCCATTGCTTTAGTGCATGTAGTATTGCCAACATTTCCTTCTCATAAATAGGTTTGTGTAAATACTTTTCTTTGATTGGACGACTTTCAAGAGCAATGAGTCTTCCTTCTTTCATTAACAACACCAATTCCATTTCTTGAGGCATCACATTCCATAATAAAGTTTTTTGTGAAGCCAAGCGTAGCTAAGACCGGTTCTTGGCACATTACCTCTTTAAGATGTTCAAAGGACCTGGTTGCTTCTGGAGTCCAAGAAAATGCATCTTTCTTCAATAATATTGTTAGAGGTGCTGCTATTCTCCCATAATTTTTAACAAACTTGCCAAAATACCCTGTCAACCAGAGAAATCCTCGAAGATTCTTTATGGTTGTGGGAATTTCCCATTCCTTAATGGCTTTAATTTTTTAGGGTCTACCTTAACACCCTCATGAGATACAATATGACCCAAATATTCCACCTCTTGTACTACAAAGAAACAGTTGGAGGTTTATGCATATAATTGTTTCTCTTCCAATAGTTTGAGCACCCTGTCAACATGTTGAACATGATCCTTCTAAGACTTGTAGATTAATATATCATCTAAAAATACTACCACAAATTTTCTAAGGAAGGGTTTGGAAATGGAAATCATCAAATCTTGAAATGTCGAAGGTGCATTAGTAAGACCAAAAGGTATGACCAAAAATTCATAATGACCTTCATGAGTTATGAACCTTGTTTTCAGAATGTCTTTAGTCTTCATTCTAATTTGATGATATCTTGAACGAAGATTGAGCTTGGTGAAGTAAACTGCTCCATGTAATTCATCCAACAATTCGTCAATGATAGGAATGAGAAATTTATCTTTAAAGTGAGTTTGTTGAGCTCACTATAATCAGGACACATACGCCATGATCCATCCTTCTTGTGCAACAATACTATTGGAGCAGAGAAAGAACTTTGACTAGATTGAATTATACCAGCCTCTAGCATTTCTACAACCATACGTTCAATTTCACTCTTTTGGGCATAGGAATATCTGTAAGGTCTGATGTTTGGAGGAACACTTCCTGGAATCAAATGAATAGCATGATCATGATCATGAATAGGTGGGAGGCCTTTGGTAGTCTCAAATACCTTGCAATGATTGTCTAAGAATTTTTGGAGATCTGGAGAAATAAATGATTTTGATGTTTCAACCTCTACTAAGCATAATTGTGCAATTACGCCCCATTGTTCTTTTTTTAGAAGTTTTGTCATGCCATTAGAGATGATTATCTTTTCTTCTTGATATATCCTTCTATCTTGAGCATTTTAGGAGTGGTAATTCATGCCAATGCATTGCAATATATGGTCAAATTAATTTCTTCTTTCCGAGGGATTGGTTCCTGGTGTATATCCTTCTCTTTTGATGTTTCTTGTTCCTTTTCTTCCTCTTATTTACAATCTATGTAGAATAATTTCTTCTCAACACACTTATGACCTTTAGTGTATTTTCTATCACAACTGTAACAAAGCCCATTTGCTATTTTTTCCTCCAATTGTTGTGGCACCAACCTTGTAGGTTGTGGAAGAATAAGAGCAACAACACTTCTTTATAGTTGTGAGTGGTAGACTTCCTTGTTGCCATAATCTTGCTTTCAACTTTTCTTGCCACCCTGAATTCCTTCTCCAATGAATCAAGTTCCCAAAGGAGAATCTCATGTTGGATGTTATCCTTCAAAGTCCCTATGAATATATCAATCCTATGTTCCTTTGGAATATCAATTATCCTGATATTCAAGTTCTGGAAGTCCTCAATGTGCTCCTCCATTGAACCCTTTTTTTGAGATTTATCAATTGGCTAAAGAAGGTGTTGCTCATTGTATCCTCATAATGTGCAATCATTTCCTCCGTAAAAATTGACCCAGTGACAAGTAGTTTATGAGAATAAAGGCATCAATACCATACAAATTGATTGGGTTCTAGATATAAAGTTGCAATGTGTACCTTTTGTGTGTGTTGCAAATCATGGAGATCAAAATATTGCTCCATCTGTAGTATCCATGTTACCAAATCATTGCCATCAAACTTCGTCATATCAATCTTTGGAATGTGATGGTTCTTAAACCCAAAATTGGAGTATCGAAAATCATAATTCATATTCCTTTTTCCCTCATCATGATTTTCATGGATTACCTTGTTACCACTGGGAAGCCTTTCTTGCAACAACTTTGTCAACCCTTCCAATTTGACATTCATTGCGTCCATGTCTATTTTATTAACTCCCATATTTTCTTTTAAACCATCCTTCAAACGTTCCATGCTCCTTTTTATTTTAACTTCTAAACCATACATATTAACATTCATCATCACTTCCAATTCATTTTTGGCTACTCATTGTAAGAGAAAAATTTGTTGCACTTGGTCTTGTAATTTTGATATATCATGTTGCATTTCTTCCTCCTCTTCATGCGTCATAGAAGAGATTTTTGGTTGCTTACTAGACGTGTCCATTTTTTTTGTTTGGAGGTATTTTGGAATAAAATAATGATATCTATGCTTCACTATGCTCTTTGAATCACTTCACACTGATTTTTCAAATTAAAGTTAGGAAAAATTAAAAAAAATACACACATTTTCTTATTTGTTAGGAGCTCTATATTGAAACTATTGTATCTTTGTAAATTCGGATTTCCAAGAGTTGAAATTTCGACCTGTGGTAGCCCTATGAGTCTTCTTTCCAACCCCAAAAGTCAGACCGAGATTGGATTTTTCAAGAAAGAGTTATGCCCAATCTCCTACGATGTCTTGATTATAGACTGGTTTAGGAGAGAAAACTTGTAAGGAGTGAAATGTGTCACTGTTTCAACCTTCGACCCTGAAAATGATACCCAAAAAACTACAGTCCGTCCAATTTCAGCCACTTCTTACGAAATTCAAATCCGATGCTCTGAGAGAAAGTTATGATGGTTTTCCCTAGGTCACCTGTTTGAGATGGAGTTCTGGAGCCTGCAAAAACCCTAACTGCATTGGATCATATCTCTGAAAATATAGCGAACCAAGATCTGAAATTCGTACACGAGGTTCACCACTATTTCTACTCCACGTGGTTGCAATTTCAACTTCTAAAGCATCGTAGAAAAATTTTTATAGCGAAAATTCCAAGATGGTCTGTTTGAAGAAGCGAAACCCTAGAATCCAAAGCTCTAATACCAAATGTTATGCAACCAACTCAAAGAATAGAAGAAATGATAGATCAACGACTTAAAAATTGTCCTCTTCAAGGGGGAAACCTCCTTTACATTACATAAATGAACAATTCTTGGATGATACAAATGATAAGACCTCTTTGGTATATATAGGAGTTTAAGGGGTCACAATATAATCAGAGTCTACATAACAATAATAATGTAAGAGTACAACAATAACAACATGGGGGATACATGGGCACAACAATAAAAATAGGCAGATACACTAACAATAACAATAAGGGAAAGACACTAGTATTATAGGGACCTAACATATTCATGCCCAAAATCCTTCCTTCAACAAACAAGTATCTTCTTTTCAAATAATACTAGGTATTAAAAGATCATGGAATGTTTCTCCCTCTGAATGAGAAGCTTCTTCGATCATCACTATCAATCTCTATCATAATATTGTCATTGCCACAACAAAACTGTTAGATCACAAACTATATCAGGTTCTTAGACATAAATCATTACAAGTCATCATCATATCATCAAACATTCATAAAGGGTTAGTGTCATTTAAGAGTATCTTCATACTACAAGGATCATAATAATCAATTCGGGGCTTCCAATTATACCACATGTCAGATTTACTAATCTTTACCAAGATAAACAAGAGAATCAATCTTATTTCCACACTTTTATCATGCTTATCTCAAGCATTAACAACAACATCAAGCTACCATATATCAAAAACAATGTGCTAGCCTTCTTTATGAAATCCATCATGTCTAAAATGAAAGATGCTTGCCAAATATTAAGAGTACCAATATGTACCATAAATAAAACTTACTTTCATATTATTTTAAGGCTTTCTTTTCCATCCAATATTGCAGCTCACTTACCTTGTAGTATTCATGTACCTTTGCAACTTGTAACACTTATTTGTCATTGGCAACTATAGCTCTTCTCTTCCTGCACTAGCCATCTTTTCCTGCATCTTAGATGATCCTCTTGAAGGATCCACTTATCACATCTCAACAAGAGGTTATAAGTATCAAAATACTCAAATATACATGTAGGAAGTATAATCAATGATCAAATCAATAGATCTAAACAAAAGTAAAGACATAAAGAAGTAACATAAATCGAAAAAGTACTTATCTTCAATGAGAGGTGATCATCTCCCTCTTGAATCAAACTTCGAGAGTTAGTACTGTACATTTTCCATGCAACATTGATGCCTTCAATATATTTCAACCAACTTCATCAGCAATCAGTGTTAATTGAGACTATCCCATCTAGTGCTAAATCAAACCTATCACAAGTGCTTGAATGTCTTCACTCTAATCATGCTAGGGTTTCAAAACTGCAAAACTCAAGCCATCATCTTATCCTAGGGTTTCTTACAAACCCTAGCCTCATTTCATCCATCAAACCCTAATAACCATATTTCCTAAGGTTTCCTTCATATTCTCTTGCTTCCATCAATGGTGTCTTCATAGGGGTGATCTTCAATGATTTTTCTTCAACCCAGATTTGATCCCCTGTTGAATTTTCTTAGGGATATATTGTTCTTTGCTTTAGATAATTGCATTTCTTTATTTACATATTAAATTCACCCCACAAGATCGTAACATTATTCAAATTTACAACATCATTCAACAACATATGCAATTATATAGAAAGAACAATAACATCATCAATGCAACGAAACATAAAAGAACAATAGAAGAAAAACATTCACACATAGAGGCACTAGGATTGGTCAGAGACTAGGGAAAAACCCACTATGGGGAAAACCTTTCCAAATTCTTCTTCTTATTAGATTGTCATTGAATGATTCAGCAAGAGAGAGTACAATGATCCATATTTTCAACCATAATCCTATCGAGAAAAATCAACTAAACAACATCCATGAGATGAACCCAACAATGTTAATAATCAAAACCCTGATTCAGAAGCCTGCGGTCAACTGTCATTGTTTGTGGTCAATTGCCAAACTCTGCGGTCAACTGACGAAATCTGCGGTCGAGTGTAAAACTCAAACCATAGCTCTCAACCGCACACACAGAGTGATGTGCGTGCGGATGAAACCCTCCAATTGTATGCATGAGCCTGCGTGCTTACGGTTGCAACAGAAATTTTCCTGAAGCATTACTGCGGCTGGAAACCAAAACTCTAAACACATGCGAGTTTCAGACCTTGCAATCTCAGACCTGTACAAACTAATCTCTGCAACCCAACCTCAAACCTATGTGAGCCAAAACCCAAAGAAAGAAGAATGATCATGATGATGATGTCCAAATGAGAGTCACTTGACTTGTATTTATAGCCATCCGTGGTTGTCTAGTTTCTCTTTTGGGCCGACCATTTTTTATGTGCACATGTGGGATTTTCTTCAAAAGTACACTTTCCTTTGTCCAAATTGAGTGCTTCAATAGTCAAAATTGGTCCTCTCGAAAAGAGGAATCCAGGTCCATCATTGGAATTTGTCGCTGAGTTGTTAAAAATTGACAAAGCATGACTTGATATGAGGCAAATCCGACTTGATGGAGGAGAAACACGACCAAATTTTTGACATAAAAATATTTTCTTTCTTTGTCATAATGAGCACAAGAAGGGTCTTTTACATAATGATTTTGACTTTGAATTAGTACAACAATCCTAGAGCACACAATGGGTGCTTTGACCTATTGACCAATGGTCCAAGCATGAAATCCATGCTTTAATAAGTCAATTTTTTTTACAACAAAAAATTTCTTTCTTTTGACAAATACATTACAACATGACTCAATTATGAAGACCGATACTAGTTACGTTTCTCAACAGGTATTCCATGAAACTCATGATGAGAACAAAAAGGAATGTGAATCATGATTTTAGAGACTCCAAATTTGGGTTGAAGACCAACCGCATTCCAAAGATCGATATGAGGAAGTTTGATGGCAAGGATCCAGTAACATGGATACTATAGATGGAGTAGTTCTTTGATCTACATGATGTGCAACATGCACAAAAGGTACATATTGCATCTTTGTTAATTTTTTGAACATGTTCTATGCCATTTCAGATTAGGGCACAAAATACTGAAGCAGATAGAACAAACAAATCGATCGATGGAAGACAAGCCAACTAAGAAGAAGAATGATGGCGTTACAGCAATCAGCAGGATGCTTCAACCAACAAAGTCTCCAATAGGTCATTCAACCTAGCGTCTCACACAACCCCAAGACAACCCAAATAAAGAATACTCCACAAAGACGCAGCACCAAGAACGCAGCTCCATCGCCATCAAGAGAGAAGAAAATCCTCCACACATTGTGTGTATAATGAACTCCAAGTCTCTCCAATATATAGGCATCTTTGGGGGGGTTTGTGACACGTTCTTTAAGACATTTAAGTCTATATTATATTCCAGGCTGACTTAGCACATAAATGGAATAAATTCAAAGTACATGTTCTGCTCATCTGATTGAGATGATCTTTAGATCAATCTTACACCTCTCCGAAAGAGGAATCCAATAAAAATATTGGGATCGTCATCTGAGCAGCACAACTTGGAGTTTGGATCAAGTTGTCCAAATTTAACACTCCCTCTCAACTAGGGAGAACTCCGTCCACTAGTGCAATCCAAACATCGTGCGTCATCTCGCTGTAACTTGCTTCACTGGCTTCTGTATTTCAGAACAGAAGTGGGTCAGTCACCAAGACATCATTCCCAGCTAACAGATTCAGCCCGGAGGTTCGAAACCTCTATAGGACTCACAAAGAGTCTCATACCAACCCGAAGTTGGTTTACCTGAACTGAAGTCAGTTGGAGGTTCGAAACCTCACTAGTACTCAACAGAGTCATATACTAACCCGAAGTTAGTTTCACTGACCCGAAGTCAGTTGGAGGTCCGAAACCTCGCTAAACTTGATCCCAGATCAAGTGGTTGGACACGTGCCATCTTAGACATAGAGAGTATGGCAATCTTCGATGCATCCATCGGTCTTGCTATGGTCTCTATTCTCATTTCCCACCTCATTGGCCAAATGAGAGGTACTTCCCATGAGTCCGAAACTCCATGGGTACGATGCATACGGGGCACAGATCAAAGAGAGGTAAACCAGCTCAATATCATCACGGTGGGGCGGAAGCACACCAACTAGGTTTGGCAAGCCTAGCCTTGTGGTTGCTTATATCCCCAAAACCCCCTTGGAGCTCCCAAAGCTCATTGTCCAACAGAACCCTCCAAATAGGGTCGTTCCATGATTCCAAGATTCTCACGGAAGGTTAGGAACATGACCTTCCCCAAGGGCATTGTGAGAATATCCGCGACCTGCTCATCAGTTCCTATATGATCGAGCCTTATGGCGCCTCGCTGTACCATATCTCGGATAAAGTGGTACCAGCCATTGACATGCTTGGATCAATCGTGGAACCTGGGATTCTATGACAAAAAAATCCCCCTATGGTTATCACAAAGGATAATGGTGGCATCTATCACATGCTCGAACAGCTCATTGAAGAGCTTTCGCACGCAAGTGGCTTCACAATAGGCCATACATGCTGCAATATATTCGGCCTTAGCGGTGCTCAAAGCTACCGAATTCTGCTTCCTGCACGAAGCAGTCCCAAGTGTGAAGCAGCATCCAAATGTGCTCTTGCGATCCACCACACTACCAATCCAACCGGCATTGGTATATCCCTGGAGTGTCATACTCCCGACCGTGTATCTCGGCCCATGGTTTGTCGTGCCTCAGAGATATCTCAAGAGTTTCATGGCACCAACCCAATGAATGTTATGAGGATCAAACATGTGTTGACTCAAAGTGTTCACTGCACAACATACGTCCGGACGGATGTTTCCTAAGAATATCAGGGCCCCTACGAGTTAACGATACTCAGTAGGATTTTCTAGCATGGGCCCAGTAGCGCTGCCACTCAACTTCTTAAAGTTGAGCTTCATCGGTGTCGACACAGACTTATAGTCCACCGTATCAAATCTTTCCAAAAGCTTCACAATGTATTTTCCTTGAGAAAGGAAAAACTCTCCATGTCTCTACCAGACCTCTAGGCCTAGGAAGTAATGCATCAGTCCTAGATCCTTCATCTCGAACTTAGTAGCGAGCTCCCTCTTGCACTGATGAATGAGAGGGTCAGCACCTGTGAGGAAGAGGTCGTCCACATACAACACCAGAATGAGAGGCTTCTCTCTATCAACCTTGAAGTAAAGGTTCGGATTAGCATTACTACGAGTGAAGCCCAGCTTCATCAGGTAGCTATCTATCCTCTTGTACCAAGCTCTGGGTGCTTGCTTCAACCTATAGAGGGCTTTCTTCAACCTGCAGACATGGGTGTCCTGATCCTGGACTCCGAACCCCAAAGGTTTCTCTACATACTCCTCTTCCTTTATCGCACCATGCAGAAATGTGGTCTTCACATCCATCTGATGAAGACTCCATCCTTGCGTAGCAACAAGGGCTATGATAGATCGAATGGTGGTATATCGGGCCACAGGTGCAAATATGTCATCATAGTCTATGCCTTCCTTTTGAGAGAGGCCACGGGCAATGAATCTAGCCTTGAAATTTTCAGCACCTCCATAAGATCCATGCTTGATCTTGTAGGGCCATTTCGAGGTGACAACTGCTTTGTCCTCCGGTCTTGGAACCACATCCCAGACATCATTCTTCATTATGGACTCATACTCGTTGTGCATCACATCCTTCCAGACTTGATGCTTTACAGATTTCCCAAATAATTCTGGCTCATATTGTACTCATGGCAGTTAGATATCTATAGTATTTATATGGCTTCTTGGTTTTCTTTTGAAATTTCCCCCTTTGAAGCCATATATCTTTGAGCCATGAGGGTCTTCTTTTCTTTCAGAAATGATATTAGCTCAGGAGCATATACAGTTGTATTCTCCCTCTTAATGCCAGCTTCTCTTGTGAGAGAAGATATTTATTTTAAATGAGGGCAACCCAGATACCAACTCGGAAAGGGATTTGTAATCATGGGCCTAAATCTTACTCACCCACTGTACAGGCCATTCAAGAATCATAACCATATCTGTCATACATCTTGTCAGGTGTCATATATTGTCATATCAAGGATTACAGTGATCCTATAGCATTATTTATCACAACCATCAGAAGATATCAACTTCATGGTTATATATATTTCCATATGCCTCTGAAGATATCATAGATCAAGATAGATTCAGCCATATGTCATTGTCCATATCTTCCTGCACATCAAGAACAAATAAAATGACTTGCTGAAGATGTACTCCACTTACATCCCTTTAGCCTCCATCCTTGATGTACCAGGCAGATCTCACAGAGAATATTGTTGCTTTAAACTCAGCCCATAAATTCCCTCAGTCAATGTTTTTCTTACTGCCTGTACATAGTCTGCAACTTATCACAGCTATTGCGCATATTTCATATGACCATCTCTATCGTCATAGCTACAATATATGTTGCAACCAATACTCAAACTGTCTTAGGCCTCTTGCACTCTGAACACTGTCCCCAACAGTGAGTGCATAACCCGCATCGCCATCATCACTACCATGCATTCGTTTTATCAGTTTCTCACTGGGCTTTCTTGCCTCTGCAGCTTTATTCAAAGCATCTTCAATTGCCATAAATTGTTGCACATGAGCTTTTTGTCTCTCCCGAAGCTGCTTATATGAATTTTGTAAACATAGGCATGACTGTCTATGTCACTGTCATAATGACAGTGACATAGAATCATAGGTTATATTCTTACTTCTTTTCTGCGGTTGTTGTTGTCCACAACCTTCATTGTCATTTCCATTCTCATTTATCGTCACTGACATCACCAGAGATGCAACAGAACCCATGCTGAGCATGTACAAAAGGCTGACACTAACCATTTTTGTACTAGAACTTTGGCCTATGGTTTAAAGACAGGTGGCAGAAGGCAGATTCCTTTTTCAGGTAGACATTTCATCACAATATATTACACAGGACCAGCAGCTGTAAAAAGAGGTAAAATAACCCATCTCAATGTCCATTATGAAAAAATAATATATTTCATCTTTTTCCCTTACAGCGATTATTTTTATTTCTATAGTAGATTTTGGAAATATTCTGCAATGCAAATTGAGAATGAAATTATCCTTTGACTTTCTGATCAGATTCCAAAATATTTCTAAAATCTGCAACAAAGTCAAATTCAACTCCTTTTTGACTTATTTAAAAAGACTTTTCTTCAAGTTTAGCTTCTGTTGAATCACCTAACTTTCTTATTGGGGTCGCTGGAAAGTTGTGCCCTTTCTATAACATGACCCTGCAATGATTGCTAGACAACTTTCCATAGAGAGAAGGTAATGCTAAGCTTCAACTCTGCTACAGAAATTTGCGCCCGTCGTTTAGTATGTTCAACTCCATGGTATTGTCTGCGATCGGCTTGACTCGCCACTTGAGCGGTTACAGGAGTAATACGCTTGGCCTCAGTCACACGACGTTTAGTTTGCGTTTTGGCATTAATGCTTAAACATAATTTTATTTAGCTCCTTAGAAGAATACTTCGAACTTTAATAACTTAGTTCCCACGGATGTTGGCGGCTCCTAATTTCCTGTGTGTACACCGACGTCACACAACCGAAGATTACGTAGCTCCTTTTATGCATCGTTCGACCTTTATGAGCATTATTTACGGTGTACGCAGGTTTTGGTGACAGACAATCACTGCCCCCTCCGCCTCACATTTATCAGACCACGTGATCGGGGTATCAAACCCCTTTGGTGCTCAGTAAATTTCCAATTCTCACGTAGCAATCGCTAGTGGTCCTTGGTCAAGGCAGACTAGCCAATCACAGCCTTTAAACAAATCGATGGTGCACACAAGACTGCAATCTTGACATACTAACGAGGCTTAGGGTTGCTGGCGAATAACTGACGACCCTTCTAATTGAATTAGAGCACCTCCTCTTAACTGTGGCTTTGCTTGACAAGAAGGATGCTACCCTTTGCTAGTTCTTAGGGTCAGATCCGTGGCTCATCTTGTAGCATCAGTCTTCCAAAAAGTTGCGGCCTTTCTTTGAATCAACGGGAAGCAAAATATTAGATCAAGTTACCTTGAATACCCTTCTGGGCCATTCTACAGTTCATTGAGCTGCTTCACAAAGAATTCTGATCACTGATTCAAAGGTTACACTCTCTGTCTAGGCAGCGATGTACTCCTTGTGCCTGTGGTTTACAGAGAAGACCCAACACCAGTTCTTTCGGCCCTTGAACTAGATGCTCCAACCTTGTTGTAGCTACAGCAAGCTCTGCGGCCCAGAACAAAAGGTAAATAATAGTAGAAACTACTTACCTCAGATGTCTCATCCCTGTTCCTTCAAGATATCTGCACCAAAATGTCAAGACAATCCTTCTAATATCTGTGGGTTTCATCACCTATAGGGCTGCTCATATACACTGAAGATTTTGGCTATTCTTAGCCCTCTTTTCTGCCTAACAAACCTCAATTAGGGCTGCGGATTACCTCAGTTTACTGCGGCTCCCTAATAGCCCTCCAAAATAGCCTCCTCATACCTCTGTTTGACCCTTAAACAAGGCCACAAAACATCTACAGCAATCTTAGCCTTCTAGCTCTTCTCCACGACCTCCTACAGCACTTTGGTCACCTGAAACGACCCTAAAAACAGTCTCTTGCCCACGTTGTTCCTTCCTCCTTGCTACAGCCAAGTTCCCTCCTTTATCGAGCTCCCTTTCTTGTTGTGTGTTGCATAATGGATCAATAGATCGAATATTGCTTTCAACACAAATTGGGCTTTGTCTTCACCTTAGCTCCAATACCATGTTAATTTTCTGAACATGTTCTATGCCATTTCAGATTAGGGCACGAAATACTGAAGCAGATAGAACAAATAAATCAATCGATGGAAGACAAGCCAACTAAGAAGAAGAATGATGGCATTACGACGATCAACAAGATGTTTCAACCAGCAAAGTCTCTAATAGGTCATTCAGCCAAGCGTGTCACACAACCCCAAGACAACCCAGACAAAGAATACTCCACAAAAACGCAACACCAAGAACGCAACTCCATCGCCATCAAGAGAGAAGAAAATCCTCCACGCATTGTGTGTATAATGAACTCCAAGTCTCTCCAATATATAGGCATCTTTGGGGGTGTGTGACACGTTCTTTAAGACATTTAAGTCTATATTATATTCTAGGCTGACCTAGCACATAAGTGGAATAAATTCAAAGTACATGTTCTGCTCCTCCGATCGAGATGATCTTTAGATCAATCTTACACCTCTCCGAAAGAGGAATCCAATAAAAATATTGTGATCGTCATCTGAGCAGCACAACCCAGAGTTTGGACCTAGTTGCCCAAATTTAACAATCTTTTAGTTAGAACCCAATCAGTTGTGTGGAATCGATGGCTTTGTTCTCGTAAATCACTTGTGCAATTTTTACGGAGGAATTGATAGCACATTATGAGGATACAAAGAGAAATACCTTCTTTAGCCAATTGATAAATCTCAAACAAAGGGGTTTAGTTGCAGAGCACATTGAAAACTTCTAAAGATTGAATATGAAGGTAATTGGTCTTTCAGAGGAGCATCTAATTTATGTATTCATAGGGACTTTAAGGGATAACACCCAACATGAGGTTTTCCTTTGGGAACCTAAGTCATTGCAGAATTTGCTCAGGGTAGCAAGAAATGTTGAAATACAAATTATGGAAACAAAGAGGTCTACCATTCACAACTATAAAGATGAAAGTGTTGTTGTGCCTAGCCTCCCACAACTTACAAGGTTGACACCACAATAACTGGAGGAAAAAAGAGCAAAAGGGCTTTGTTATAGTGGTGATAGAAAATACATTAAAGGCCATAAGTGCGTTGAGAAGAAATTATTTTACATAGATTGTGAAAAGGAGGAAGAAAAGGAACATGAAAAATCTAAAGAAGATTTACACTAATAACTAGCTCTAGGGGTTGAAATAGAAAAAATCAATCTGAGCATATCTTGTAATGCATTGGTTGGAATTACCACTCAAACTCTCAAGATAGAAGGATATATCAAGAAGAGAAAGGTAATAGTGTTGATTGATTTGGGTAGTACCCATAATTTTATTCATTGCAAGATAGCCAAGGATTTGAATTGCTTTCTATATCTAGCCCCAGAGTTTCAAGTGATGGTTGTAGATGGAGGAACTATAAATTTCTCAGGTGAGTTCCATAATATCAATCTAACCATGGGGGAATATGTATCGAATAGTTCAATGATTGCCATTCCAATTGGTGGTGCTGATTTTCTATAGGAACTATAAATTGCTCAGGTTAGTGCCATAATATCAATCTAACCATGGGGGAATATGTATTGAATAGTTCAATGATTGCCATTCCAATTGGTGGTGCTGATTTTCTAATAGGAGTCCAATGGTTACAATTACTGGGGATGATAGATTTTAATTTTCAAAAACTTTTCTTGAATTTTTTCTAGGAAGGAAAGGAATTTGAATTAAGGGGTATTGTAGGGAGACCTGGTCAGATAATCAACTCTAATGACATGAAAAATCTTTTGAAGAAGGAACAAAGAGGTGTAATTACACAATTATGCTCACCAGATGTTCAAACATCTAAGTCATCCATTTCTCCATAACTCCAAAGAGTCCTTGATAATCATTCCAAGGTATTTGAGACTCCCAAAGGTCTCACACATATTTGTGATTATGATCATGCTATTCACTTAATTCCAGGTGTTAGGATATTCTGACACATAGGAAATAGTTAAGAATAACTTAGTCTAGTGTAGAGTTAGGTAAAGTGTGTTTTTTTACCATGTACATTTGTAACTTATAATCCGATGGTTACGATTTGTAGTGATCTGATGGTTATCTCTCACCTTGGTATTAATGGCACTTGATCCGTGGCTTAACACCCGATTGGTCCATGATCTTTATTTAAAGAGCATGGAGGATAATTTGCCCGGTAACCGTTTATGAGAGAAACATATGTAACTTTTCTTTTATATTAATAAATTCCTTGAAGTGGCCGCGTTGGCTCAGGGCATGGACTGTTACCCTCTTTGAGGGTTTTACTCACGTGATTACTCTGGTGTACTGATTTGTGATCTGTTTTTGAGCGGTGACCTTTGGTTCTTGATCTATGAAACTTACCTTGTAAATTCCTACATGGTATCAGAGCTATTTTGAGGGCCGCGTCCGTTGTTGATCAAAATCCGAAGCTGGTTTGACTGCATGCGAATGCCGTTTTGTAGATCTACTATTTATGAACATTTTTGGGCTTGGAGAACTGCTCGATTGTGTTCGGAGCGTCTGTTATAGTGAGGAACGCCTTTTGTTTCATGCGAAAAGGTTTCCGGCTGCTCAAGTTATGTCAGTTTAGATCTGGAGGTATAAAGCATCTATTTTGCAGTTATATTTGTTAATAGTTCTGCTTATTTCGGTTTTTTTTTCTGTAATAAGGTATTATTTATTTGTCGGATCTATACCCTCTTCTCTGTGTATGCTCTTTGCTGTGCGCTCTGTGCGATCTTGGCAAATCAAAAACAGGGAAAAGGGATTTTTTTTTGCTACGTATGCTCTTTCCCCGCGTCTTTGTGCGATTTTGGGAAATCAGAAATAGTAAAAAGTGATAGTTGCCGGTAAGGCTAACCGAGAATCTAACATTCTGCTGTAAGGCTTTTCATTTCGTTTTTTTTTTTGCTCGTTTTTTGTACAGGAAAAGACGCACACCGAAGAGGAATAATAATAATAATAATCTCCCCTTCCTCCTTTCTAAAATAGAGGTCTTGGGTTCAAGTCTCCTTCTCAAAACTTCTTTTGTAAAAAGTTTTTGTTCAAAGGGGCGGAATTGTTTTTTAAAAAAGCCGCACTTCATCTCGTTCCCGCAACTATTCGACATCTACAACTCAGATTTTTCAAAAGGCATAACTTCTTCATCCGGAAGTCGTTTTCCAAGCTGTTTTTTTTAAACGGCCTAATTTTTCGAGATCTTTCCATTGGAGCAGTTATTTTCAGCTTCATTTAAAAAAAAATATGGAAAGTGCATGCCCGGTTATTCTTAACAGCACCAATTATTTCCAATGGCTACCTCACATGGTAGATATACTTAGAAGTAAAGGGCTTTATAGAATAGCCACAGGTCAAGAAACTAAACCTTCCGATGATGATAAAGTTCCTAAATGGGAAAATCGACAAGATCAAGCACGAGGGTTGATAGGAATGTCCATTGCTCAAGATCTTCGATTTCACATCCTTGACATTGACACCCCTGATAAAGCTCTAGAAAAGCTAAATAATGCTTTTGGCATTCAAAATCAAATCAGGGCCCACCAGCTTGAAAATGAGTTGCTTACTTTGGACCCTAATAATTTCTCCTCTATTGAAGACTTTTTGTCCAAATTCAAGACCCTTAGACTTCTTTTAGAAGGGTGTAAGGTCAAAAAGGAAGATGGTAGCCTCATATATTGCATTCTTGCTAAGCTTGGTCCTGCATACTCTGTATTTGTTTCCGCATTCCATTCCACCAGAGAAGCCATCTTTTCTTCAGGAACCACCTACAAGAATTCCTCTTTTGATGCCTTTCGTGATTCTTTGATAAGAGAACAAGAAAAACTTTTACACCTTGGTCTTATCACTGCTGGAAACGCTTCTAAGAAAGCCTTAGCAGCCCAACAACAACCATATCAAAAGAATCCCAAGAAGCAGTATCCTAAAAAATATGGTCCTAAACCAAACAAGGGCCCTAAACAATTTCAGCCGCAAACTGAAAAATCAAATCACCAAAATAATAAGGCAAATCAAAACAAAGGGAAGAAGATAGAGAGACATTGCAACTTTTGCAACCGGGATGGCCATATAGAGTCCAAATGTTTTAAGAAGATGGAAGCCTTAGAAGCAGCAATGAAGAAGCACAACATCAATTTGGAGCACTCTTCACCTTCATCTTCAGGCATGGCACTTTCTGCTTGTGGTTGTCAAGCATCAAGATCTGGTTATGCATTAAATGTATCTTATTCTTCTCCTTCTCATGAGTGGCTCATTGATTCTGGATCTTCTTACCACATGGCTAAAAATAAATCCATGTTTTCTTCTTTAAATGATTGTAACACCAAACATATTTATGTTGGTGATGATAGATCTCTTAGTGTTGTAGGATCTGGAACCATTCATCTAGATAATGGTCAGTTTAATGATGTACTATGTGTTCCTAACTTGTCATGCAACCTTCTATCTGTTTATCAGATAACTCATTCAGGTGAAGGGAAAATAGTAGAATTCTCACCTCATGATGTTGTAATCAAGGACCTCAAAGATCCTAAACATATTTTAGCTACTGGCATTGCTGATGATTCCACAAGGTTGTATAAGTTTGACAACTTTGGGTCATCATCTCTTCCCTCGGTTTTTGTTGCTCATAATGATGATGTGAACAAGCTTTGGCATGAGCGATTTGGTCACTTAAACTATCGCTCTCTTCAAACTCTATGTAAGGAAAATATGGTGATGGGCCTTCCTATGGTATCTTGCCAAGATGGTGTTTGCTCCCGATGTGTACTCGGAAAACATCATCGGGACAGTTTTGACAAACGTGCCTTTTGGCACGCTTCAGCCCCCTTGCAGCTTGTGCACAGTGATTTATGTGGTCCTCTTCCTGTTGTTTATTTCTCTGGTTGCAAGTACTTCTTAACTTTCATTGATGATTTTTCCAGACGCACTTGGGTATATTTCTTAAAACTCAAGAGTGAAGTTTTTAACATGTTCTTGGCCTTCAAGGTCTTTGTTGAGAAACAATCTGGACATCAAATTCGTAAGTTAAGATCAGACAATGGCGGAGAATATGTTAACAACAAATTTATCAACTTCTGCACTGAGCATGGCATTCAATTGCAACATACTGTTCCATATACTCCACAACAAAATGGTGTAGCTGAAAGGAAGAATCACACCTTAAAAGAAATGGCTAATTGTATGCTTCAATCTGAAGGACTTGGTCTCAATTTTTGGACAAAAGCCATTAACTGTGCAAATTACATAGTAAATCGCACTCCTACTAAGGTTTTGAAGAATATAACTCCAGAAGAAGCTTGGAGCTCAATCAAACTAGATGTAAGTCACTTTCGTGTTTTTGGAAGTGATGCTTGGGCCCATATTCCAGATGCAAAACATAAAGCCTTAGAACCTAAGAGTGAAAAATGTATTTTTGTTGGATATTCTGAAGATGTCAAAGGATATAGACTTCTTCAACCAAAATCCAAAAATATTATCATTAGAAGAGATGTAAGTTTGATGAAAATATATCAGCTTGCAAGCCTAGTTCGGCGGGTGTGCCACCTTTGGCCTGCGAGCTTGATTTGGCATATGTGCCACCTCTCTCTCTCTCTTCTATTTTTAATAGCATTCCTTCTAGTTCAAATGATGACAGCGAGGATGACAATCCTCCTCCAGCTCGTGAAATTGTTCCTTATACTCCACCTCCAAGATGGGTCTGCTCTACTCGGGATGCAGCAGGTTCTCTTGTAGGTGACCCTGCCGATCAACGACGTACACGTTCTTAGTTCGAAAGAGTTTCTTCCTTATTGGCTCAAGTTCCAGAAAAACTTGATCCAGAAACCTTTGAAGAAGCCTTCGGTCATCCAGATTGGGATGAAGCTATGAATGAAGAGTATCGTTCCTTATTGGCAAACAATACTTGGGATCTTGTTCCTCTTCCAAAAGGAAGAAAACTTGTCAGATGCAGATGGGTTTACAAAACAAAGTTTGGACCAGATGGAAAGTGGATAGACATAAAGCTCGTCTTGTTGCTAAAGGTTTTTCACAAGTTGAAGGCATTGACTATATTGAAACCTTCTCCCCTGTTGCCAAAATGAATTCTATCCGCCTTGTTCTTTCCCTTGCTGCCTCCTTTAAATGGGAAGTCCATCAGTTGGATGTTAAATCCGCCTTCATACATGGATATTTGCATGAAGAAATCTACATGGAACAACCCCCTGGCTTTATCCAAAAAGACTCCAGCCTTGTTTGTCGCCTTAGGAAGTTTCTCTATGGTCTCAAACAAGCTCCTCGGGCTTGCTATGCCAAAATGGATAGATTTCTCTTAGATAATGGCTTTTCTAGGTGTCATTCTGACAACACTGTCTACACGAAGAATGTGGGTAATTCCTTCACCATCCTTGTTCTTAATGTTGATGATCTTATTCTTACTGGTAGTGATCCAAACCATATAAACCATGTGAAGTCTAGCCTCAAAAAGAAGTTTGAAATGACAGACTTAGGACACCTGCGTTATTTCCTTGGTCTTCAAGTCTTGCAAACCAAGGAAGGCATTACCCTCTCTCAGTCCAAGTATGCCTGTGATCTTCTACACCATTTTCACATGGAAGACTGTAAGCCTGCCCCTTCTCCCTTTTAGTCTGGAGTCAAGCTTTCAGTCAACTGTACTACCCCTGAAGTTGATGCTACCTTATACCGTCAACTTGTTGGTAAACTTTTGTATCTAACCCATACCCGTCCTGACCTTTCCTTTGCCGTTGGTCTTGTCGCTCGGTTTATGCACCAACCTCATGAAAGTCACTGGAAAGCAGCTAAAAGAATACTTCGATGTATTCGAGGTACAATTCAGTTCGGGATTCATTACAGTGCAGGAGCATCTCCCTTGTTGATTGGTTTCACTGATTCTGATTGGGCTGGTGACCTTGATGATCGGAAGTCCACTGCAGGATATGTATTCACTCTTGGTTCAAGACCTATTACTTGGTCTTGTAAGAAACAAAGTGCCATCTCCCTTTCTTCAGCAGAAGCAAAGTATCGTGGTGCAGTTGAAGCCAACAAGGAAGCCATGTGGCTTCGTCAGACCCTGTCTGAATTTGGTCTCTATCAGCAACATCCAACTACACTTTGGTGTGATAATCAGAGTGCCATTTAGCTATGTAAAGATCTAGTTCAGCATCAGCATATGAAACACATTGAACTCCACATACACTTCATCAGAAAGTTCATTCATGATCGTGTTCTTGAAGTGCAGCGTTGTCCGACCAATGATCAAGTAGCCGATATCTTTACGAAGGCTCTCATAGAAGCGAAGTTTACCAAACTTCGATCCATGCTTGGAGTTCAGGAAAGTTGTCATTAAGGGGGGATAGGCTCTAATGCCTCCTTCCTTCTCCTATTGTGTCACTTTTGTAAATCCTTCAATCCTATCCCAATTTGTTCTTAAGAGGGGATGTTAGGATATTTCGACACATAGGAAATAGGCTCCTTTTGTGTCACCTTTGTAAATCCTTCAATCCTATCCCATGTTGTTCTTAAGGGGAGATGTTAGGATATTCCGACACATAGGAAATAGTTAAGAATAACTTAGTCTAGTGTAGAGTTCGGTAAAGTGTGTTTCTTTACCATGTACATTTGTAACTTATAATTCGATGGTCACGATTTGTAGTGATCCGACGGTTATCTCTCACCTCGGTATTAACGGCACTTGATCTGGCTTAACACCCGATTGGTCCATGATCTCTATTTAAAGAGCATGGAGGGTCATTTGCCCGATAACTGTTTATGAGAGAAACATATGTAACTTTTCTTTTATGTTAATAAATTCCCTAAAGTGGCTGTGTTGGCTCAGGGCATGGACTGTTTCCCTCTTTGAAGGTTTTAACCACGTGATTATACTGGTGTACTGATTTGTGATCTATTTGTGAGCGGTGACCTTTGGTTCTTGATCTTCGGAACTTACCCTGTAAATTCCTACACCAGGAAGTGTTCCTCCAAACATCAAACCTTATAGATATCCTTATGCTCAGAGGAGTGAAATTGAACGTATGGTTGCAAAAATGGTTGAGGCAGGTATAATTCAACCCAGCCAAAGTTCTTTCTCTTCTCTAGTAGTATTGGCGCACAAGAAGGATGGATCATGGCATATGTGTCCAGATTATAGAGAGCTCAACAAGCTCACTATTAAAGATAAATTTTCCATTCCTGTCATTGGTGAATTGTTGGATGAATTACATGGAGTAGTTTACTTACCAAAACTGGATAGCATCAAATTAGAATGAAGACAGAAGACATTCTGAAAACAACATTCAAAACTCATAAAGGTCATTATGAATTTTTGGTCATGCCTTTTGGCCTTACTAATGCACCTTCTACGTTTCAAGGTTTGATGAATTCCACTTTCAAACCCTTCCTTAGAAAATTTGTGTTAGTCTTTTTTGATGATATACTAATCTACATCAAGTCTTGGAAAGATCATGTTCAACATGTTGAAAGGGTGCTCAAAATATCAGAGGAGAAACAATTGTAAGCAAAACCCTCCAAATTTTTCTTTGGGGTATAGGAGGTGGAATATTTGGGCCATATTGTATTTAATGAGGGTGTTAAGGTAGACCCCATAAAAATTAAGGCCATCAAGAAATGGAAACTCCCCACAACCTTAAGGCATATTCAAGGGTTTCTTGGGTTGACAGGGTATTATTGCAAGTTTGTTAAGAATTATGGCCAAATAGCAACACCTCTAACAACATTACTGAAAAAAGATGCATTTTCTTAGATTCCAAAAGCAACTACGGCCTTTGAACATCTTAAAGAGGCAATGTGCTGAACTCCAATCTTAGCTACACTAGACTTCACAAAAACCTTTATTGTGGAATGTGATGTCTCAGGAAATGACATTGGTGTTGTTTTAATGCATGAAGGAGAACCCATTTTCTTTGAAAGTCTTCCAATCAAGGAAAAGAATTTACACAAACCTATTTATGAGAAGAAAATGTTGCAATACTACATGCCCTAAAGCAATGGCGCCCTTACCTAATGGGAAGACACTTCAAGGTAAAAATAGATCATGATAGTCTTAAATACTTCTTGGAACAAAGATTATCTTTAAAAGAGCAGCAAAAATGGGTCACAAAGATGTTGGGATTGTTAGTTTTTGTAGCATCAGATGTGTTCTAGCCACAAAACTTTGTGGAGAGGCTAGAATACATGAGATCTTCATAACCCAGAAATCGTTTATGGAAATTCCGCCTAGAAGTGTCTTAATTAGATTATTAACCATTTTTTTAATGTTTCCTAAGTCTAAACTTAGGAAAACAGGTTAATTAATTAGTATAAATTAAGTCAAGAAACTCATACGGATAGATCCAGAGATGATTCTAGCCATCGATTATGTTTTAATCTTGGTCCTTGGGGATCCAACGGAGGATTATAAGAGGAGGTCGATGTGGTGATGGAGAATACACTTGAGCAATTCAATTTCTAGTCAGATCGATTTCCATAGTAGGAACAGTTAGTTGTTGGAGAGAGCCAGAGCTCGAAGCAGTGAGAGAGGGGCAGAGACAGTGCAGATGGAGGAAGTGATTCCAGATCCAACGAGTGCATTTGCAGAGAGGCAGAAGAGCCACAGAGAGGCTGACACAGGGATTGCACAACAACTTCTAGAGGCAAGTTCGATTTGCTGTGAGGGAAAGACGTCTTTAGTTCTAGAGGTCGGGAATGAGTCCTAGAGTGTCGAGAAGCATCTTCCTATCCAACAGAGGGCAGAATGACTTCATTAGAGACCAGTGACGCCAAATAGGTTGCGCAGAAGTTGACATAGAGGGACAGAGGACTGAGTTTCTGAAGGCAGGTGTAATATTCCAAAATGGAAAACAAAGGAATATAGAACATTTGCACAATTCCAACTACGGTAAAATAAGAACTAAACATGTAGAACTGGAAAAATGCTGGAACACTTCAAAAATCATACATATGGGTAGAAAATAGCTGAGCCATATCATTATACATCAAAATCCATGAAAGTACATAGTGCTCCAAAACGAATGCACTCAAGCCACAAGATGGCTGAAATACACTAAAGAAACCAAGCACTGGAAGTGTGGTGCTGCTACTACTGCTGTTGCTGGAAACTACTACTTCTGAGGAGAAGAACCATGTGCGGAAGGTTATTAGAGTGCTCAGAATGATCCGGGATTTTAACCACAGATTCTACTCAAAAAACCCAGAAAAACCTAAAAGTGGTTTTGCCACATTTTAACTTTGGATTTTCGGCCCTTTTTGGGTTGCCCATTGCAACAAATCACTAAAATAATGCAGATCCAGACTGATACTGCGCTGTAGGGAATAAATATACTATGGTCTGATGCCAAATGTGTCAATGAAGCTCCAGGGCCTTCTTTACTAGCCTCCCAAGAGAAAGGAACCTCCCTCCAATGAGATCTAGATCATAAATCTCCCAAATCAAATCTCCACAACTTCTGCCCTGCAACACACACAAATCCTCAACAGGAACTGCGCTGCACATTAAGACTGAAGCCTTGGCCAAATGCTTGATTGTGGAATGTAGTACAAAACTCTTCCAAGAGACCTCTCAAGGAAAGAGGTGGGATTCGCGACCAGGAACACCCTTGTACTAAACAGTACAACAAACCCTGCGAAATAGCAAAAGCATGCATAGAAATGTCACGTAACAATTTCCCGATCTAAAAAGATAAAAATCAATAATCATCTAACACGCCTTCTATGGTTGCCTTGCCCTTTATATGCATTGTGAGCCTTCGCACCTTGGGTCCCACTCATTAAAGACACTACTCACATGGAGACTATCTCCCATTAACTCTGCGCTGTTTCACATTGATGCTCCACTCTCTCTATACCAATGCTGTTGATTTGGTCAACATTGACCTTGTCCACATGCTTTTGCCCCTGTTCACACATGGAGGTGCTTTATCCAGCTATCATGATGATCCCTTTTCACATTAAGAGGGATTTTATTCCTACTAAAGAGATTTATGGGTCTACCTACCCACTTATTCATCTATCTAGAAGACAAAAGCAAAAATGAATATTCCAATTAACTGCATGCTAATTTAGGAATATTACAGTCCTCCCCTCCCAAATGTTGCTTGTCTTCAAGCAAGTGCAAGGATAGAACTGTAGAGCCTCCTCTCCTCCTCCTATAGCATCCTTATATGATAAGCTACTCCAATGAACAAGATGCTTTCTCATCAATATGTCTCCAAGTTGCTCCTCCCAAGTGTATAAGCTAGCCTTTGGTGACAAATCCAAATGGCCCTCATCATGAAGTAGTGGGATATCCATGGAGGCAACTATATGCTGTCTAGAGGCCTTCTTGAGGCATGGAATCTAAAATATATTGGGAACCATCATTCCCATGTGAAGCTCCCATCCCCAAGCTATCAGCCACACAAAATGAATCACTCTCCAAAATGGCAACTCATAGAAAAAATCCTCCACCTTAGGCTCCTGTAATGTAGGTGGGCTGCATAACTGAACTTGATAGACCAAATTGTCTATCTCATGCTGTCTCTCTCTCCACTTATGATAAGTGTAGAGTGGCTGCTGATGTTGGGCTGCAATAATGTTGCTTTCAAGAGGCAAGAAGAAAACTGGATCCTCAAAGATCCTCTCTATTGTCATGAATCATGTGTGCCCAAACCATCCCATATATGATGAATAGGACATCATCACCATATAATCCGAATGAGAAAGATACTAAAGGTTTCATGTAGTGCTGGAAGGTACCAATAGTTTCCCAAGTGGTCACAGCGTAGTTTTTTAAACTGTTGTTTCAAACATAATATGACAAATTGTCTTCCAACCATTTGCTAGTTGTGCGTGTAATCTCATCTACTAGAAAATAGTAAATGGCATTGTGTATCAACTGAGCATAAAAATAATAGCACAACACTTACCCAAAGCCATACAAGAAGTGGCTATCTCCATCACTGATGTTGGTCTTGCAAAGACCATGAAGCCCAAATAGAATATTGCCCTCTCGTGGAGCAATGCATTGTATATAAATGGGAAGAGAATGGAAATACTGTGTTAGATGATCAATAAGTGGAAAAACACAACTCTTACCATGTACTGAGAGTAGGCTGATAATGAGACCCATGGATGATCTCTCCATAGTGTTTTGATATGTCTCCATGAGACCCTTATGAATGGAAAGGAATGAACCATGTGCTGCATACAAAGTCTTCTTCTTATGCTTGGAGATCCAAGTCAAGAAGATCATATCATGGTAATAGATGTCTTCATCTACTACTCCATCACTCTCATCTCTTACTTGCCCATCAAGTGCATCATATGTGAAGTGATCCTGGGAACACTCCATCAATAAATCCAAGCTCTCAAGTGACAACACTGTTGGCCTTTGTGATAAGGCTCCTGTCATCTTATGACTCCATTCTTTGACATGCCAAATGCCAAAGTCATTTACCATAGTGCTGCTATATATGAGAGATTCCTTCCAAAGTGGAAGTACCTCTTGATCCTTCATAGCTAAGGAGTAGCCCCTTTGCACCATGATTGTGCCACCATCTACTCCTGCAACATCATGCAAAGTATGGGAGAAAATCAGCCCATACTCTTCCAAGAGTATCCAAAGAAACAACAACTCTTGTTGCCTCCTCATCTCCTCATCATACAAGTCATGGAGTAACATCATGATGATTGACTTGTAGAATGCCCCATACAACCAAATATTCTATTGCCATAACATATGGGTGCCATGCAATGACCCAACCCAAAACATACCCTTTGAGATAGGACATGTCACATGATGGCCAAACTCTTTCAAGAGTAGCCAGCGCAGCCATGCCTCATGTTGCCCTATCATAAATCTGCAAGTGGCTCACCAACCCCTTGCTCACCATCCACACCCATTCATCCAAATGTGGGTGTCTCCTACCATGCTCAAAATTGGTATCCCTCCAATGGAGAATACCATCCTCCCAAATCAAGTTACTACTTTTGCACTTCATTAGATGTTGAAGTACAACCTCCTGGAGATCTCCAAATGAAGACCACTCATCAATGAGCAAGTTGACCCTGTAAGGATCCAAATATGTTGTAGGCAGAAACTTCTTATTGAGATGTGAAGTGCTCATTAAGAAAGATCCATCATAATAATGGGAGATAAGATGTCTCTCATCAACCATGTGCCTATCCCCTACTACACATGTAGAATGATCATTGGAATGCTCCAATAATGGTTGGGCCCCCAACTCATCACTGTTGCTCAATGACAGCGCTGTTGATCTCCATAATGCTGCATCTGTTGTCTTGTGATCATGTTCAATGCTGAACACATAGTTTTGCATTGGATTGTTTAGGACAATACTCATCCTATCCTCCAAAAATCTACATTCCAACCCCAAGAGTTATGTGCAGCTCAACAATGACATACTAGGATGAATTGGTATCTCTTCCTTGATCCTGTCAATGGTCCTCTGCACAGTGATAGTCTGCTGCTCCAAATCAGTGGTGTGTTTTGACCCTAGCTCATGCAATGGCATATCCCCACAACCTTTCATAAGATGTGCTGAAATAGAAAGTGGAAACATTTGCATACCTTGGTTTTGCTTGGGAACATCTTGTACTGCTACAAGGGTTGCTCCCACTGGTGTGATGACTTCACCAACTACTGGTGATGATGGTTGCTCCTCTATGGCTGCACCAACACTAGTATAAGTCTCCTCCTCATGCATCTCCAGAATAATGTATGGGACTCTAAATGTCAAGAGATCAAGACCACTTTGCAAAGGTGCAAGTGTTCTTTATCCTGATGCAAGTACTCATGCAGCAAGTGGTGGTGGAAGTTGTTCTCCTTCCGGCTTTCTTCTGTGAAACTCCTTGATCAACCTTTGAGTAAAATCTGCATATGCAGTGACTCTTGCATGACTCAAATGGCTGAACCACCAAATGTTTACTTCACCCTCAAGGGGCAGAGCAGCAATCTCAACAGATTCTCTTTCTACTACTGGATGTAGCAGGAAGAATGCATCCAACTCCATTCCCCAAGCCTTTGTTGTGCATGTGGATGACCCATCAAATGTAGACAATAGAAATCTATTGTGCTTTCTCCTTCTATTGCTGCGAGGTTTTCTTTCTTCTTTGAGTTGAGTGAACTGTGGGAGAGTTAGATCCTCCTTGAAAGCTCTTGATTGAGATTTATATTCTGCAAGATACTCACTTAGAATCTCATGATCTAAGTGTCCTCCATCTCCATGTCTTTTTTCTTCTTCTTCAAAAGAAAAGGGCATAGTATATTTCTTTGGAGCTCTATGCAATACTGGTTCTTTCTCTTGCTGATAGGAAGTACAAGGACCTTCCTCATCTTGAAACCCTATTGTGGTTTCATGGTTTTTCTCCATTTTTCTTTGCTTGACCTCCTTGGTGAGGTCCCTCGTAGATCTGAAAAGAGATGAGATAAAACTCATTCCTTCCATCATTTTGATCTTTTTCTCCTTCTTCTTATTCTCCTGATAGCATTGTTGAAATTTAGTTACCGGAGGATAGGTGGTTCCCTAAGGCTTTGATCTTTTGCCTAGGGAGAAGTGTCCAAAAGAATTTAATTTTTCTCCTAAGGTGGCTTTATAAAGTTATAAAGTAAAATCTAATTTAAAAGTGACTTTAAGTGAAAAAGTTACTAAAGTCTAATTTTAAAGTGACTTTAATAAAGTTAATGTAAAATTAAAAAGGAAAAGCGACTTTGGAAATAAATGACTAAGTGGGTTTTTATTAAAGTGGGGTGAATTAAAAAATAGAAAGTGAGATTTAAAAGAGCATTTAATCTCAGCCCTAGATCTAAAGCTATTTCAGCCATTGGATTTGGGGATAACTTAAAAATCACTTAGAGTTTTATTAAAGGAGGAAAATGAGAGAAAATGTCATTCATTCATTAATTCTTTCATGAGCAGATTGAGAGAAGGAGAAGGAGAAAGTTGAAGAGAATTTTTTGAGTAGTGAGAAGAAGGAGGGCAGCAGCACTAACTTTCAGCAAATCCGTACAACAGGGCAGAGCACGAAGTTCGAGGCAAGTGGGCACGAATTTCGAGGAGAGAAAACTGCAGATTTCGAGGAAGGCCGTATAGCCATTCCGACACTGTTTTCGAGGCTGTTCGTATAGTTTTGAAGGCTGTAATTTGTACTGTAATTTTTCTGTTTTGTGGGCACGAAAACCAAGGTGGAGTTTGGCACGGTTTTCGAGATAAGTTCTATTTCGAAGTTGCTATAATTTTTTTTGCTGTGTAAATTTTTGCATCACTGTAAAAGCAATATTCAGAAAATAAAGAGAAGCTTTCGAACTAGTTTTTCCCAAGAGTTGTAGGGATTTTTCCAGGGTCATGTTGACCAAAAATAACTGTGTTAAAATGTTTTGTGTGGCTGTTTTAGTCTGCTGATTTTTATTTCTGCAATTTCCAGCACTATGAAAATTTTCCAGAATTTGTGTTGTCAGAAAATATTTATTTTCCAGCGTGTTGAATGTAAGGCTATGGGAAAAGGCATTTAACTATTTGGAGAAATAAGGTGAAACTGAAAACTGAGGTGGGAAAATAGAAATTTCTACATGGTATTAGAGCTTGGATGCTGAAAGTGCAGTTTGGGACAACAAAGAGAAAAATTATAAGTTGCTGATTTTTCACTCAGAAAATTCCAGCAAGCTGATTTTTCACACACAAAAATTTTATCTTTACTACAACAATGCTATTTTCAGATTTTAGGACAACAAGGATGTCATTGGGATTGAGGGTGGAAGATAGGTTGGATGGACATAGTAATTACATCGTTTGGAGAGAAAGAATGCAGAGCATCTTTGAGGAGGGAGAAGTCTGGGATATCATGGTTCATACCCAACAACAACCTGTTAATGTGCCTACTGAAGCTGTTCAGTTGGCAACATTTAATAAAAAGAATAACAAGGGAAAAATTCTGATTCTGGATGGTATTAAAGACCATGTGATTCCTCATGTGAGAGGAAAGAGACATGCTCATGAGATGTGGTCTGCCTTGATCAATCTCTACTAGAGTATCAATGAGAACAGAAAGATGGTCCTAAGGGAGAAGTTGAAGACCATTAAGATGGGGAAGAATGATAGTGCAACTGGTTATCTCACAAAGATAACTAATGTGAGAGATGCATTGGCAGCAGTTGGAGAGGTCATTCCAAACACTAAATTGGTTCAGATTGCAGTGAATGGCCTTCCTACTTCATGGCTGAATTTTGCTGATGGGGTTTGTGCATGTGAGACCCTTCCCACATGGGAGAGGTTTTGGGATGATTTCATTCAGACAGAGATCAGGAAGAGTCAGCTTGGGGAAACCAAGCCAGTTGAGTAGGATGAGGATGTAGCATTGTTGGCCGGAGGCAAGAGAGGCAAAGGTAAGAAGCATGTTTCCACAAGTGGTGGTGGGGGCAAAGACAAAGGTAAAGGTAAACAGGAGAACATGCAAAAGGACTACTCCAAAGTGAAGTGTTGGAGTTGTCAGAAGATGGGACACTATGCAGTTGTGTGTCCGGAGAAGAAGAAGAAGGGGAAGAACCAGACCATGGTAGCATCAACAGAGATTGAGGACTTTTCAGATAGATTTGATCGAGAGTTTGGGTTCAGTGCTTGTGAGTCCACTAGTGCAGGATCACCTGCCACAGAGGTCCAGAGGGAGCATGCATTTCCCTCGACTAGCGGAGCATCTTCGGGTATCTGGTACGTGGACAGTGGGGCTTCACGTCATATGATAGGAGTTCGTGAGTACTTCTCAGAGCTTTCAGAGAGTGGCATTGATATAGAGGTAGTACTCGGTGATGACAGTGTTGTTAGAGCAGTCGGTGTGGGGACACTGACATTTGGTAGGGAATACAAACCTCCCTTGAAGGTCTCAGATGTCTTATATGTGCCAGGGATGAGGAAGAACCTCATATCCGTCTCAGCATTGGAGGACAGAGGGTATGAGATATTTTTCAGGAGAGGACAGGTGCTGATATATCCCAGGGGTACTCCAGCTGAGTCTGCTAGAGTGATAGGTGTACGCCATGCAAAGGTGTACAAGTTTGCATTTCAACCCCTTATGGCATTGAGCAGTAGCACCGACAGCAGAGCTAGCAGTTCTGAGCTGTGTGAGATTTGGCACCGCAGGATGGGGCACATGTATCATGGAGCCTTGAGAACATTGCGGGAGATCACTACAGGTGTGCCAGATTTCAGTACTGATCACATTGATACATGCAGAGGATGTGCGATGGGCAAGTTTGCCAAATCCCCTTTTCCCAGCAGTGACAGCAAAGCGACTGGGATACTTGATTTGATTCATTCCGATGTGAGCGGTCGGATGTCTCATGTTTCCTTGAGTGGATATGATTATTATGTGTTATTCATTGATGATCACTCCAGGAGGACCTGGATTTATTTCTTGAAGACCAAGAGTGAGGTCTTCAAGCAGTTTCAGGAGTTTAGAGCTCTCGTGGAGACACAGACAAGTTGGAAGATCAAGTCCCTGAGGTCGGACAATGGAGGTGAGTACACCCTTGGAGAGTTTGTTGAGTATTGTGCGAAGGCAGGCATTAGGACGGAGTTCACAGTTCCTTACAACCACTAGCAGAACGAGGTTGCGGAGAGGAAGAACAGATCCATCATTAGGGCTGCCACAGCCATGTTACATGATAAGGGGTTACCTTTGTTATTGTGGTCAGAGGCCTGCAATACTGTTGTATACTTGCAGAACAGGAGTCCGCATCGTGCCTTGGGGCATGTGACTCCAGTGGAGGATTTTTTTGGGAAGAAGCCTGATGTTGGTCACTTCCGTATCTTTGGGTGTATTGCATACTCCTATGTACCCAAGGAGAAAAGGACCAAGCTAGAGCCCACCGCAGAGAAGGGTATCTTTGTGGGCTATAGTGAGAGCTCGAAAGCCTTTCGGGTTTATATTCCTGCTTCGAGGAAAGTTGTTATCAAGCGTAATGTGAGATTCGAGGAGGACCGGGATTTCAGGAGTTCACGGGAGTTAGAGTATCTGGATCAGCCAGACCCTCAGCAGCAGTTGAGTCAGTGACAAAGATCCAGTGGGTAGGGATCAGGAGGATTCAGAGGTACATATATGACGATGTCTGGTCCGTCAGTGAGCAGTGGCTCGCAGAGTCAGAGGGGTGGTGCTTCGGGCAGCATGCAGAGCAGTCCACAGAGCAGTTCACTAGGGAATCCACTGATGGACAGTTCACACAATACTTCAGTGTCTACAGGTTCAGGTTTAGGCAGGAGGATAGCAGACAGACAGTCAGGAGTTTAGACTTCTGATGAGGAGGAGAAGTTTCATTCTCTAGTGGAAGAGGAAGCCCAAGTGGCTTCAGGATACCTTGAGAGAGGCCACATCTGTTGCTGCACCTAAGAGGCCGGTCAGAGAGAGCAGAGCACCTGAGAGGTTTTGTAGCTATATGACAATGGTTGCCAACATCATTGACTCTGAGCCTTCTAGCTATGAAGAGGCAGGTAGCCAGCAGGTCTGGAGAGAGGCCATACAGGATGAGTATTCTTCTATCATGAAGAATGATGTTTGGAAGGTGGTGCCGAGGCCCAAGGGCAAATCCGTGGTGACTTCCAGATGGCTTTACAAGGTAAAGCATGTTGCAGATGGCAACATTGAGAAATTCAAAACGAGGTGTGTGGGTAGAGGGTTCTACCAGGTAGAGGGAGTAGATTATGAGGAGACCTTCGCTCCCGTGGCTCGATATACTTCGATTCGCTCCATTATATCGATAGCAGCAGAGATGGGTTAGAAGATCCACTAGATGGATGTGAAGACCGCATTTCTCAATGGCTTCATACAGGAGGAGGTGTACATTGAGCGACCACAGGGCTTTGAGGTGCATGGGAAGGAGTCCCATGTGTGTAGACTGAAGAAGGCCGTTTATGGCCTGAAGCAAGCTCCCAGAGCTTGGTACTCCAGGATAGATACATACTTGCAGGAGATGGGTTTCACAAAGAGTGAGGCAGATCCGAACTTATACTTCATTGTGATAGGTGAGGAGCCTCTCATTCTAGTGCTGTATGTGGATGACTTGGCCATTACGGGTGCAGAGAGACTCATAGAGCACTGCAAGAGAGATCTTGCGTCGGAGTTTGAGATGAAGGACATCGGCTTGATGCATTACTTTTTGGGTTTGGAGGTGTGGCAGGAGGAGGGGCATTTCTTCCTAGGGTAGGGGAAGTATATTGTGGACATCCTTGGCAGATTCCACATGGAGGATTGTAGACCCATGTCGGCACCGATGATCACCAACTGGAAGAAGCTTCATGCTTCGGATTCCGAGTTGGTGGATCCCACATTGTACAGACAGCTGATTGGTTCCTTGATGTATTTGGTCAACACTAGACCAGATGTATGTTTTGCAGTCAACACGATGAGTCAGTTTATGTGTGAGCCTAGGAAGGTTCACTGGATTGCTGCAAAACACATTTTGCGATACTTGCAGGGGATAGTGGAGTATAGTTTAGATTATAGGCAGGGGGATGGAGTGAGATTGGCAGGTTACACTGATTTTGATTGGGCGGGTTGTGCTTTTGATAGGAAGGACACTTCAGGGTGTTGTTTTGGGTTGGGTTCGGTCGTGGTGTCATGGTTCAGCCGAAAGCAGCAGTCAGTAGCATTGAGTTCAGCGGAAGCAGAGTATATGGCAGCCAGTCTAGCTAGTTGTGAGGCCATCTGGCTTCGCAAGAAGATGTTTGGCTTATTTGGTCAGCCGTTGAGACCTTCAGTGATTTACTGTGATAATCAGAGTTACATTAAACTCACGGAAAATCCAGTGTTTCATGATCAGTCAAAGCATATCGGCATCAGATATCACTTCATCAGAGACTATGTGCAAAAGGGAGCTGTGAAGCTCGAATATATTCCCACTGATGAGCAGGTTGCAGATATTCTTACCAAAGCCTTACCACGGGGTAAGCGTGTCTACTTCAGAGATAAGATGGGTGTGGTGAGGAACACCTTCCTCGGTAAGAGGGAGTGTTGAAATTTGGTTACCGGAGGATAGGTGGTTCCCTAAGGCTTTGATCTTTGGCCTAGGGAAAAGTGTCCAAAAGAATTTAATTTTTCTCCTAAAGTGGCTTTATAAAGTTATAAAGTAAAATCTAATTTAAAAGTGACTTTAAGTGAAAAAGGTACTAAAGTCTAATTTTAAAGTGACTTTAATAAAGTTAATGTAAAATTAGAAAGGAAAAGTGACTTTGGAAATAAATGACTAAGTGGGTCTTTATTAAAGTGGAGTGAATTAAAAAATAGAAAGTGAGATTTAAAAGAGCATTTAATCTCAGCCCTAGATCTAAAACTATTTCAGCCATTGGATTTGGGGATAACTTAAAAGTCACTTAGAGTTCTATTAAAGGAGGAAAAGGAGAGAAAATGTCATTCATTTATTAATTCTTTCATGAATAGATTGAGAGAAGGAGAAGGAGAAAGCTGAAGAGAATTTTCTGAGCAGTGAGAAGGAGGACAACAGCATTAACTTTCAGCAAATTCGTACAGCAGGGCAGAGCACGAAGTTCGAGGCAAGTGGGCACGAATTTCGAGGAGAGAAAACTGCAGATTTTGAGGGAGGCCGTATAGCAATTTCGACACTGTTTTCGAGGCTGTTCGTACAGTTTTGAAGGCTGTAATTTCTGCTGTAATTTTTTTATTTTGTGGGCACGGAAACCGAGGTGGAGATTGGCACGATTTTTGAGATAAGTTCTGTTTCGAAGTTACTGTAATTTTTTTTGCTGTGTAAATTTCTGCATCACTGTAAAAGCAATATTCAGAAAATAAAGAGAAGCTTTTGAACTAGTTTTCCCCAAGAGTTGTAAGGGGTTTTTCTAGGGTCATGTTGACCAAAAATCACTGTGTTGAAATGTCTTGTGTGGCTGTTTTAGTCTGCTGATTTTTTTTTTTCAATTTCCAAGACTGTGAAAATTTTCCAAAATTTGTGTTTTCAAAAAATATTTATTTTCCAGCTTGTTGAATGTAAGGCTATGGGAAAGGGTATTTAACTATTTGGAGAAATAAGGTGAAATTGAAAACTGGGGTGGGAAAATAGAAATTTCTACAAGCATAATGGTTGAGATCCACAGGCTGAGCCAATATTATGCTCTGATACCACTGTAACATTCCAAAATGGATAAGACAGGAATATAGAACATTTGCACAATTCCAACTATGGTAAAATAAGAACTAAACATGTAGAACTGGAAAATGCCGGAATACATCAAAACATCATACATATGGGCAAAAAACAACTGAGTCATATCATTATACATAAAAATCCATGAAATTACATAGTGCTCCAAAAGGAATGCACTCAAGCCACAAGATGGCTAAATACACTAAAGAAACAAAGCACTGTAAGTGTGGTACTGCTACTGCTGGAAACTGCTACTTCTGAGGAGAAGAACCATGTGCGGAAGGATGTTAGAGTGCTCAGAATGATCCAGGATTTCAACCACGGATTCTACTAAAAAAACCCAGAAATGGTTTGGCCAGATTTTAACTTTGGATTTTCGACCCTTTTTGGGTTGCCCACTGCAACAACTCACTAAAATAATGCAGATCGAGACTGATACTGCGTTGTAGGGAATAAATATACTATGGCCTGATGCCAAATGTGTTAATGAAGCTCCAGGGCCTTCTTTACTAGCCTCCCAAGAGAAAGGAACCTCCCTCCAATGAGATCTAGATCAGAAATCTCCCAAATCAAACCTCCACAACTTCTGCCCTGCAACACAAACACAAATCCTCAATAGGAACTGCGCTGTACATTAAGACTGAAGCCTTGGCCAAATCCCTGACTGTGGAATGTAGTACAAAACTCTTCCAAGAGGCCTCTCAAGGAAAGAGGTGGGATTCCTGACCAGGAACACCCTTGTACTAAACAGTACAGCAAACCCTGCTAAATAGCAAAAGCATGCATAAAAATGTCACCTGACAATTTCCAGATCTAAGAAGATCAAAATCAATAATCATCTAACATGCCTTCTATGGTTGCCTTGCCCTTTCTTATATGCTATGTGAGCCTTCTCACCTTGGGTCCCACTCATTAAAGACACTACTCACATGGAGACTATCTCCCATTAACTTTGCGCTGTTTCACATTGATGCTCCACTCTCTCTATACCAGCGCTATTCATTTGGTCAACATTGACCTTGTCTACATGATTTTGCCCCTATTCACACATGGAGGTGCTTTATCCAGTTATCATGATGATCCCTTTTCACATTAAGAGAGATTTTATTCCTACTAAAGAGATTTATGGGTCTCCCTACCCACTTATTCATCTATCTATAAGACAAAAGAAAAAATGAATATTCCAATTAGCTGCATGCTAATTTAGGAATATCACAACAGGTTGTGCCTGGAGTTTTTTTGTGGGGTGAAGAAAATTCCTCACTAGATTTTTGCCAGTATTTTTCTCTGTAGGATTGCCAGATTTTGGCATCTAGTTGTTCTCAGAATTTCTCACTGCTGCATAATATTAAAAATCCTTAGCTACTGCACTAGTTTTCCCACATTGGGTTTTTCTGGGGACTTTTATCCAAAAATAATTGTGTTAATTTTTATGCGTGTGTGCTAGAATTTCTTCCAACGTTTATTCTTCAGCAATTTTATTTGTGTAGATTGCAGTGTGATTTATGAAGTATTTGCCGTAGTAAACAACAAATAAATTGTTAAATAAAAATAACAATTAGGAGAATAATTTCTAGTTACTGCAATAAGATTCTAGTGTTGGAATTTTCACATGGTATCAAAGTGCAGTTGATTAGCTAGAGAGCTTAGAAACGAAGGAAAGGAATTTTGTTGTTCAACAAGGGCAGCAGGCTGAAATTCCTAGGGGCAGTGTAGTATTTTTGCCAGGAGGTCGAGTTGCTTGAGGAAGTTCGATTTTTCATAGAGGGGAAGAAAATTTTGATCCTTCCAGATCGAGTGATTCCAGAGGCAGAGGAAGCAGCTTAATTATTTCGTTGGGCAGATCTCTAGCTGGACGCAAAGGGTTTTTGCAGCAGTTTGCTAGAGCAAAGCCAGGTGGAAGAGAAAAGCACACACAATAGAGGGAAAATTTATCTCAGTGGATCTCGAGATTTAGAGATCTAATTTTTGCAGTTGCAGATTGGCAGTAGTTGTGAGTAGATCTTCTCACTACAGAAGGGAGTGTGAGTAGCAGATCCAACAATAGAGCAACAGGAAAGAGGGATATTTTCGAGTTTATTTTCTCCAATTTTGAGTTTCATAGATTTTTCAACTTTGTAGGGATGATCGTACAAGATTGCCAGAGGAGGTTGTGCGAGTTAGCCAGAATGCAGATCTAGACAACAGTTCGACTTCCAGTTGCCTGAAATAAGTGTTGGAGGAAGTGTGAGTTGCGAAGAAAGGAAAGGTCCCAGGGACTAGGCTTGAAAAGAGATAGTGGGGCACCAGATCCAGGAGGAGTATGAGACTCCAATGTGCCATAATGGGCAGGATCCTTAAGGACTCCACCTCTTGTATCAGTACCTGGCTACGGGAGCCCACAGTATTCAGTAGCAAGATGGATCTATAATGTTCCAAAATAGGAAAAACAGTGCTAATATAGAAAATCATAAATTTGCATCAATGAAATTTAAAACATTGCAGCAAATACTCAGAACAATATGAAACACGAAAGCAGTTGAGCCATTTTATTATGGAAATGGGCAAGAGTACAAATATATAGAAGAAATGCACCCGGGCTTGCCTTTTTGGCAAGCAGAGCAAAACCCAGGTAGAAAAATAAACCCAGAAAGTTGCCCAACTAAGGCTTTGCGCTGTCTTAGTGAATTTGTACTAGTTGCTGCGATGGAATGGCTAAAAAACCCACCTTCGGTGCTCAGAAAATTCTACAAAATTATTCTCGGACTCCTTAAGCTATCCCGACCAAAACCCAGAAATGGTTTGGCCTGATCATGACCCTCCAAAATTGACCTCCAATAGGCCCTATGCTCCCTAGGTGACTGCTGAAGTACGCAGTTTGTGGAATCACCAGCAAAATTCCCCACAGCTCTCCAAAAATGCAACAAATAACTCCTCTAGCACTTTCCTTATTTCCCCTGACAAATAATGGCCTAAATGACTAAGGCACTATCTCACAAATGTGCCCAGTTTTCCTCCTCTATGCTGGCCCAGTGATTGCCCAAGAAGCTCCTGAATAATGCTATCAATCCCAACCTCCAAACTCACCCAATACCTTAGCAAGCTACAAAGCCTCCACCTCCAAATAATATCCTGACAATAAATCTCCAGAAAAGAGCTGCAATAGTCCCACAAGAAAATACCACTGCGTCCTCCAGAAATACGCACTGCTCGGGCAAATTGAATGCAAATGTTGAAGATAACTCGCTAAAACTCCTTCGGATGATAATGGAAAAACCAATCGAGGGTGGCACTCGAAGTCCCCCAAAGAATGTGGGAGTGCCCCGCTCAGAAAACTCGTGCTAAACAACAAGTGACCCGGCTAAGTAGCTCAAGCAACTGAGATCAAATCGATAAGCCAAGAATGCCAAATGAAGTGAGCTTCCTTCCTTTTATAACCTTCGTTGAGCCTTCTTCCTGCCTTTTTTCTCCATCATGGGTCCCTCACCAAGCCTACATTGTTCCCACTCATGCTTTTCGAACCAGCTATTAAGGGTGTGCGTATTTCACGTGTGGTTAGCCACCATGCATCACCAACAAAATAAAATAACATAATGTTAACTAAATTCTAACTGCTAAGTCTTTAATGAAAATCAAATGGGTCCCGAAATCACCAAAATTGGCCCCCATAACATAAAAATAAATTCTGTACCAAAATAATTTAGGAAGGGACATTACAGTCCTCCCCTCCCAAATGTTGTTTGTCCCCAAGCAACTTCAGTGCTAGATGCTCCATTACATGTTCACCCTCCCAGGTGGCATCCTCATCCGGAAAGCTCTTCCAACGCACCAAATATTCTCTAATTGTTCTGCTCCTGAGCTTCCTTCCTCTAGTCTCCAAAATGGCTTCCAGTTCTAAAACTAGATGCCCCTCATCATCAAGCGGAGGCAAATCTACAATTGTTGTAATATGCTGTCCCAACACCTTCTTGAGGCATGAAACATGAAAATTGTTGTGGATCTTCCTTCCCGGTGGCAGATCCAACTCATAAGCTACCTCTTCGACCCTCCTGATCACCCTGTAAGGTCCATAAAACCGTGGTTGCAACTTCTAGCCCCATTTTTTTTCAAAGTGGATTGTTGGTATGGATGCAAGCATAGGAACGCTAAGTCCCCCTCCTCAAAATGCCTCTCATCCCGCTGCCTATCAGCATATAACTTTTGTTGATTCTGAGCTGTCAACAAGTTATCCTTAAACAATGTTAGCAAAAGAAAAAAGCATCATAAACATATAGAGCACGAAAGGGAGTCATACCGATGGACATATGATGTGTAGTGTTGTAGCAGTACTCTCCCAAATGCAACCAACGAATCCATGGATTTTGCTGGCCGGTCACATAGTTCCACCACATAAATGCAATCCTTCCCCTGCACTGCGAGAAGCCTAGTGATAAAATCCATAGAAATTCTCTCCCATTTTCCCTCAAGAATGGGAAGAGGTTGCAATAATCTTGCTGGATGAGTCAAATCTCCCTTATTCCTCTGACAGGCCTCACACTCTTGTACATATCTCAACACATCTCCCTTGAGGCCCTTCGAGGTGAAGCACTCTCTCACAACCATATATGTCTTCTTGAACCCCTGATGCCTCGATAATGGAGAATCGTGAGCTGCATGAAATACCCACTCTCTCAACTGTGAGCCTGGAACAAGAAATATGCACCCCTTATAGTAGATCACCTTAGCCATCACCTTATAGCGCTCATCTGCGTGAATGCTCTCCAGGATCTCACATGCTCATCGATCCTTGGAGTACTCTTCTAATAACTATGCCTTCCATTCATGACTAATGCTCATGAGTGAAAGCCTTGCAGGTCTCCTAGATAGTGCATTGGCTGCCACATTGTGTTTTTCTCGCACATACTCAATATCAAAGTCATAGGCCTGCACCTTGCTGACCCACCTCTGTTATCTGTCGTTGAGGCTTTGCTGCCCCATGAAGTGGCGAAGACTGTTATTATCTATCTTCACCCTTAATCTGTTTCCCACCAAATACTATCTGAACTTGACCAATGCATGCATAATGGCCAATATCTCCTTTTCGTATATAGAATACGACCTCTCATGTGGTAAAAGATTTCAACTCTCGAAAGAAATGGGGTGCCCCTCTTGGGACAAGATGACTTTGATCCCCTCACCCGATGCATCACACTCCAAGGTGAAAGACTGCGTGAAATCCATAAGTGCCAAAACTGGGAAACTACTCATCACCTCCTCGAGGCGATCAAAAGTTGCCTGAGCTCCATTTTTCCATGCAAAAGCACCCTTCTTGTTCAAATCTGTGAGGGGTGCTGCCAACTGTGAGAAACCCTTGGTGAACTTCGTATAGTAAGTGAAAATGCCCAAAAATCCCCTCAACATTGTCAGATCTCTAGGCTCCGACCAATCCCAAATAGCCTTGATCTTCTCCTCATGCACCTTAACCCCATCTGCGCCAATAATGTTTCCCAAGTTCAACATCTCTGTCAGCCCAAATTCATACTTGGACAGTTTGGCGTAGAACTGCTGCTCCTATAGAATACGCAACACTGTCTCTAAGTGTTGCAGAGGCTCCGCCCATGTCTTGTTGTAGATCAGTATGTCATCAAAGAAAACCAATACAAACCTCCTCAATTTCCCCCTGAACACATGGTTCATGCATGAATACAACGTGGCAGTGGTGTTGATCAATCTAAAAGGCATTACTAGAAACTCAAAATGCCCATAGTGACATTTGAAGGTTGTCTTCGAGATGTCTTGATCCCTCACCCGGATTTGATGATATCCTGATTCCTGACCGCAAATCTATCTCAGAGAAGAACTTGGCTCCTCTAAGCTCATCCATCAACTCATCAATGCGCGGTATGGGATATCGAATCTTCAATGTCTTCCTGTTGAGTGCCCTATAATCAACACACATGCGCAGAGTCCCATCCTTCTTCTTCACCAACACAACTGAAGAAGCGAAGGGACTAGAACTCGGCCTAATATGGCCCAATGCCAACAACTCTCTGATGGCCCATTCAATCTCATCCTTATAGGCTTTGGGATGCCTATAGGGAGTTGTAATGACTGCCTGCACACTAGGCTCCATCTCTATAGTATGTTCAAATCCTCTATCTGGCAACTGTTTGAGTGGTATATCTCCAAAAACTCCTGCATACTTGTCCAACATAGCCTATATGTATGGTGGTGTAGACTTGGTTTGTCCCCTGACCTCTGAAACCCTCAGCTCCACTGCCACGCTATGTTTCCATGCCTCAAGTCTACCTCCATCTGGTGAGCTGAAACTATATGTGTGGGATATGAGTGCATACCCTAAAGAACTACTAACTTACCATTTGGCCTAGTAAACTCCATCACGAGCTGCCTCCAATCGTTGGTAACTTTGCCAAGGGAATACAACCATTGGACACCCAACACCACATTGGTGTCTGGCACATCCACTTCAAAAAATTGATCTGTCATCGAATAGTTCCCCATGGCCACTATCAAAGCGGGAACATATCGGTTGCACTGCATAGTCCTGTCCCCCATAACTTGTACTAAAAATCCCTCAAATTTTGCAGTGGTAATGCCTCTCCTTTGGACCAACTAAGCATCAATAAAATTGTGGGTGGCCCCACTGTCAACCAAAACTGAGACACGCTGCCCCTGCACTATGCCCCTGATCATCATGGTCAGAAATTTGGGTACCCTGCACAAAGATGCAAGGAATCCCTCAGATGGTGTAAAAGATGGCCCTCCTGTTGGAGGTGGTGGTGGTGGAGCTCTCTCTGATGGTGCTTCATAGTCTCCTCCGTCAAACTCCAACTCCAACTCATCCTCCTGATCACTGTCTGAGAAAACCTCGATATAGTGGGCTTTGCTTGCTGTGCGCCGATGGCCTGGTGCCCACGACTCCTAACATGTAAAGCATAGTTTTCTCCTCTTGAGGTCTCTCCTAGTCTCATCATCCAACTGTCATCTCTCTAGAGCTGCTCTCTGCGCTAGTGGTGGCCTAGTGTCACCCCCTTTCTGAGGGTAGGGAGTGCGTGATGGAAAAGTTGCCCAGGTCTTGGGGATGGCCTCCTGCAAATACCTCATGAAAGTCATAACATCCAGTAAAGTGGAAGGTCTGCTTGACTTCACCAGTCCACGTAATGGCGCTGTCAATCCCTCTACAAATATGTACACCCTCCTAGCATCTGACAAATCAGGCACCATAACTGAAACTTGCAGGAACTCCGAAATATAATGCTCAGGTTGTCTTGTCTGCCTGAGCTGGGTCAGCTCCTTGAAGTGAGCCTCTGGATCCCCTCAATCAAAATGCTCCAATACTCTTTGTGTGAAGTCCTCATAGGTAGTCACGTTAGCATACCCCAAAGTAGACAAGCCATGAAACCACCAATCGTGTGCCTCTCCCTCTAGATGCAAAGTGGCCATTTTAATGGCCTCTGTCTCTATCATCGTGTTGAGCTGGAAATATGTATCCAACTTCTCCACCCAAGCACGAGTTGTGCGCTTGGCAGTGCCATCATATGTGGGGAAGAACATCCTCCCAATGGTACGCTGCAACTCATAGCTCTGTGTGCCTTGGCCTCCATGCCACCTTCCCCTCTCATTTTGCTTGAGCTGGTAATAATCTTTGAAGGGTAGTGCTGCTCTCAATTCTTTTCCCATGGACTTCCACACTCTGAAATATTCTTCTTCATCAAGTCCCACTTGCTCCACTGATACTAAGGGTATGAAGGTAGGTAGCGTAGCTCTAGTTGGCCCACTAGAAGATGGTGGCTGCGCAGTAGGTAAAGGTTGATCATACTGCTGAGAGGCTCTGGAAGTCTCTCCAAATAGAAAATTCTGGTGAGTGCTTTTCTCTCGGTTCTGCATCTTGATCTCATTAAGCATGTCTTTCTGTCCCTTTGCTAAATCATTTATAGGCTTCAAAATACTGTCAAAGACCATCTCTTCCTTTCCCTTAGGCTCTCCCATGTATTCTACTAACACGTCCTTTCCCCGATCCTCAGTGTCTGGAGTGATCTCCAACTCCCTCTCTTTGCTTCGGTACCTTTCTGTAAGTAATATACTTCCTATCCTCCTCTATCATATGAGAGTCCTCCCACGACTGAGCCAAGATCTAAGGATTAATGCCACTATAATGTCCAAAAATAGGAAAAATATTGCTAATACAGAAAAACATAAATTTGCATCATGGAAATTTAAACATTGCAGTAGATACTCAGAACAATATGAAAAATGGAAGCAACTGAGCCTTTTTATTATGTAAATGGGCAAGAGTACAAATATATAGAAGAAATGCAACTGGGCTTGCATTTTTGGAAAGCATAGCAAAACCCAAGTAAGAAAAATAAACCCAAAAAGCTTCCCAATTGATGCTATGCGCTGTCCCAATGAATCTGCACTAGTTGCTGCAATGGAATGGCTGAAAACCCCACCTCCGGTGCTCAGAAAATTATACAAAATTATCCCCAAACTCCTCAAGCTATCTCGACCAAAAGCTAGAAATGGTTTGGCCTGATCATGACCCTCCAAAATTGACCTCCAATAGGCCTTATGCTCCCAAATGAATACTGAAGTACGCAGTTTGCATAATCACCAGCAAAATCCCCCACAACTCTCCAAAAATGCAACAAACAACTCCTCCAACACTTCCCTTATTTCCCTCGGCAAACAATGGCCTAAATGACTAAGGCACTATCTCACACATGTGCCCAATTTTCCTCCTCTGTGCTAGCCCGGTGACTTCCCAAGAAGCTCCTAAATAATCCTATCAATCACAGCCTCCAAACTCACCCAATAGCTTAGCAAGCTACAAAGCCTCCTCCAAATAATATCCCGACAATAAATCTCCGGAAAAGCGCTGCAATAGTCCCACAAGAAAATACCATTGCGTCCTCCCCCTTGACTTAGCTTGGAGAGAGTCTAAAATGAGTGAGTAGTGATCAGAGTGAATCCCTACTCTGAGCGTTGTGCCCTAGGTGTACACTTTGGGCGACAACATTTTTTGGCGCCGTTGGCGGGGATAGATTTTTTGTGTCCTTGGTCCTCACGATAAAGTTTTCAATTAATCATCTTCATCTCCTCATTTCTCATCTTTTCATTTTTCCGCCAATGCCACAACAATTTTTGGCGTTGTTGTCAGGGATAGATTTTTTTGTCCTTGGTCCTCACGACAATTTTTCTAATCTTCTAGTCTTTTCCGCCGTTCATTAGCCCATCAAGCGCCATACCATTTTGTGGCACCATATTATTTCTTCATATTAACATCACCTTATCTTTTGTCATCTTGCTAATCCCTCCATCTTCTCTATTTGCACCTTTAGCACATGGACATTTCCGTTGGTTTCCTGTTTGGGTGGCAACTCTACTTATTCATCCATTATTTCTCAGACAACAAGTCCTCCCTGATATCCATTTGCTTGTCCTTGACTCCACTTCTTTCATTTCTTACAAGTATTTCTGTTAGAAGCTCGCTTCTTATGGATCTCTTGATTTTTCTTTAGCATGAATCTCTCTCTCGAGCATCCATTTGGCCCATCCTTTTCCCCTTAATCAAGACATCATGGATGTTTTTAACTTGTTTTCTCCTTGTGATTTTACTAACTTTTAGGGAGCTCCACACAATTTTCTGCCTTCAGTCGACATGGCCATCGATGAGGTGCCCCCTTTTCAAGGTTACAAATCCATTATTGTTGAGACTCACCTTCAGAATGTCAATCTTTGCATAAGCGAGTGTCTCCCATATACCGACTATGAAGATGTCAAGATGCAACATTTCATTCTCACCTTGGGTAATGATGCTTTGGATTGGTTCACTGAGATCCCTGATAACACTTTTGATTCTCTACAATCAATCACAGACGCCTTTGAAGATAAATATGGAGATAAGAAAAAGGTCAAACCGAAAGCTGAAGAAACTAAAGAAACTGAAAACGATCTTATCAAGGAAGTAAATTAAATGGTAAAATATACAACTAAATCAAGCACATGTGATCAAGAATATGGAAGTCAACCAGGCTCAATTCATTAAGAATATGGAACTTAACCAAGCTAAATTAATATCATATCATGCCAAAGAAACGAGTTCCATGGAAGCTAATCAAATCATTCTTCAGAACAAGTTGTTAGCTATAGAAGAAAAACATGTTGAGGAAATAGAAACAATGATGACTACCATGCAAAATCATTTCAGTACCATAGAGGAAAATCATTTCAAAGAAATGAGTTATATGCGAAATCATTTAATCACCATGGAAGAAAATAATGAGAATGAGTTGACTGTTATTCAAATAAATCATAGCAAATATAAAGGACATGAAAACTGGTCAGATATTTCTTCAAAATAGATTGTTGTCCATGAAGGAAAAACAAAAACGATTAATAAAAACTATGGAATCAAGTCATGCAAAGGAAATTAATGCCATAGAGGATAGTATTTAAATCAAATGACTGTTATCCATAATAAGTTGGACAAAATGGAAATATCACATATACAGAAGTTCCAGCCCAATTTTGATAATAAAGAGTCATCAACAGATCATAAGCCTCCCTTTCTACTAAAGCAATTCCCATCTCATCGGAGGGATGTCACTTTTCCCATTAAGGACAAGTTAACTATGGTTACAAAGGAAGTTAAGAAAGACCAATTTTATGTGTCACCATTGACAAAGTATATTCAGAATAAGATTTGGCACACTTTAGGTTCCTCAGATCTTTCGTACGAACATTTTCAAGATCAGGACAGGAAATCTACAGTAGTCTCATTGTTGACATCATAACCCACTGAGAAGAAATAAAAAAAAGAAGAAAAGAAGAAGGAAGTGGCTAGATGTGTTTGATGGATGAGAGAAACTCGATATTTGGATAAGACAGAGTACAATATGCAGGATCGGGCATGGCACATCTGAGAAGCAACCCACAAATCTGCCTAAAAGTCGATAGATGCTTGGTATACACTATGTTGAAGACATCTGATGCCATAGTGAATCCTTTGTATTGTATTTTTAACCCTACCCCTTGTAACTTGTTTTTCTCTATAGTTAAAGTAGTTTTCATTTTAGCATTTCATTTATGTTTTTAGATTAGATGTACATTTCATGTTAGTAGAATTGTTACTGGTTAACATAGATTCTATTTCATGCATTTAATGTTATATGATGATTTTTGGATGGACGCTACTTACATGAATTTATGTGTTGCTTGGGTGCAGATTCTGGATTCTCACATTCCTTCAGTGAAATGTCGTGTCCCCATGTAGAGCTAGATGTTGACCACTCCGTGTCAACTACCTTATAGCAACACATTTTTCTTTTTCGCAAAGAGATTCCATCATGTTTGAGCACTCGGATATCCTAGGATTCATCATCATCAATCTTCAATTTGTTAAAGTTTTAAACCCATTCTGCATGTTTATAGTGTAAATAATCTTTGTAAGACCATTATGTATGTAACAACCTAGGTAAGCCTATTATTTTAATGACGATTTTGATCCTAGGAGGTTTTTTGTCTCACCGATTCATTTTTGTTCTTAAACACAAATGATCGGTGATTTTTTTCCCTCCAGCGTCACCCCATAGCTAGGGTGAATTTTGTCGTCAAGATCTTAGGTAAGTCTTGTTGAAAAGTGTAACTAGGATCGGTCTTCATATTGACTATGTAATTATGTAAAGAAGAAGACATAGATAATAAAATGTATTTTGTTGTACTTGCTTCATGGGTTTCATGAGCAAGTTTTTATTATAGGTTAATAGACTTCTTCTTGATGTCAATTAGGTTTTTGTCTTCTAGGTATAAATATAATTGTGTCATATATATGAAGGATCTATTCTAGAGAAATGCTCCAAGACGTTGCCAAAGAAGCCGTGAAAAAATGGCTTATGTGAGCCCTCAAACAACGCTGAAAGATAAGCTCAAACATGCTCTTAAAGTCGGCCTTCCATTAGCAAGTTAAGTCGACCTACAAGCAAAATGACAGAACAAATTCGGTCAACTCTGAGTTTGAGTACGGATTTTAGCATAGATTTAAGGATTGAAGAAGATGCGTACATCATTGTGATAGGTGTTGCGGTCTACTGAACAGAAGTGCGGACTAATCAACAAGAGAAGAATACGGATCTCTCTGACATTACCTAGTAAAAAGTGCAGACTGTTCTAGGTTACTAAGTGCGGATTCCTTTGAGATTTTACAGAGGATATAAGTGCGGTTTTCAGAGGTTGTGTACAGGGTTATGGTGCATATTTGTCTAAGGTATCACAACATCTATTTTCGAACATCATGTCAGGAAGAACCTGCGGATATAACACTGAAGTATTACATATTTTTTTTGTGAAAAATTTACAAAAAGTTGTAGCAATAGATTTATTTATCCTACTTATTATTTCAATAAGTTATTATTCAGAAATCTTCTGGTAAATATCGAAATAAATACTACTGCAACATTCACAATTATATATGCAGAGAAATAAACAATAGAGAACATAAGCACAAGAATCAATCGCATGTACACAGTTATTTTTGGACAATTGTCCCCGGAAAAACCCAATGTGGGAAAACCGATGCAACAGATGAGGGTTTTATTAATTCTTCAGCAAATGATATCTTTACAGGGAAAATATACGTAGATAAATTTTGAACCACCTGAGATTGAATTTCCGGCTTACTCGAACAATTCTTTGATACATATAACAACCCCGCATGCCCCTGCGTCACTTTGCGTGATTCTCTGCACAGTTCCAGCGTTGGACTGCGTGAATCTGCGTGGAGACTGCATGGGGTCTCTGCATTGTAGCCTCAAGCTACCTCCAGTGACTCGCTGCTGCCCTTCGACCTTGATCTCGATCACCCTTGACCTCCTCCTTCTGCTTTTACAACTTCTCGCGCTGCAACTCTCCCACTGAGATCGAATTCTACATTAGAATGGATCTCCTTCGGGTACTGAGTGTATACCTGGCTTATCTTCCAAGTGACCCTCAAGCCTTCTTTTATAATCTTCCTGTTGGAGAATCAACGGCCCAGATTAAAAGATTAATCAATGGCTAAAATTAAAACTTGACTTGATCCATGTTTTCTAGAAGATTCACACTCTGACTTATTGATACCCTTTAACTATTTCATTTCCCTAAGTTTAGACTTAGTGTCTTCATTAAAATAATTAATTATTTTAATAAGTCTTGAACCGAGTGGAATTTCCACAAACTATTTCTGGGTTCTTTGGAATGCTGCTGTCCAAGCATCCTTGCAAAGTTTGAGACTTGGAACACTTCTGAATGCTACAAAAATCAACACTCTCTCTTAGCGAGGAAGGTGTTCCAACAATATGCCTGCTGCATACTGCTCTGATTCTGAAGCACCCTTTGTGCTGCTGATCTCAGGATTCTGCTCCCCTCATTTGCTGTGCTACTGCCCCCTATATTGTTGCCTTTGACATTGCCACTGTCACTTGCTGCCTCTGTACCATAGCTCTCTCTGAATATTGAATCCTCCATTCCTGCTACTGGAAGGGATTCTTCATCATCCTCATCTTCTCTCTGAAGTAGAAAAACTTTGTCTTTCCCAGAGCCTTTGTGAGGATGTCTACCACCTATTCTCCTGTTGGAGTGTACTGCAACTGAACAACTCCACGTTGTACACAGTCCCTGATGAAGTGACATCGGATGTCAATATGTTTCGACCTATCATGAAACACAGGATTCTCAGAGAGCTTTATGCTACTTCGATTATTACATAAAATGTTGGTTGCTTCCATTTTCTCGTTGAGTAGATTTACTAGCAATTTCCGAAGCCATATGGCTTCGTACGAAGCTGTGCTGGCTGCCATATACTCTGCTTCTGTTGAACTCAGTGCCACGGACTTCTGTTTTCTACTGCACCAGGAAGTCATTCCTGATCCCAGACTGAAACAGTACCCACTGGTACTCTTCCGATCAACTAAACTTCCAGCCCAATCTGCATCAGTAAAACCACTCAATCTGACATCATTGTTACGGGTGTACTTCAATTTAAGCTCGACTGTCCCTTGAAGGTACCTGAGAACATGCTTGTCTGTTGCCCAATGTGCCCTCTTTGGATCCACCATGAACTGACTTAGGTTATTAACAGCATAATATATGTCTGGCCTTGTATTTACCAGATACATCAATGACCCTGTGAGCTGTCTGTACAACGTAGGATCAACTTCATCATCTTCGAACGTGTCGATTTTCCTCAAGTTGGTAATAATTGACCAAGGAAGATCTCCCCATTCTGCTGCCAAACTTCCAACCCTAGAAAATAGTGCATCCGTCCTAGATCCTTCATGTCAAATTCTTCAGCCAAATTCTTTTTGCAATTTGTGATGAGCCTTGATGATCCTGTCAAGAACAGATCATACACATACAATACCACTATCAAAGGCTCACTCCCTACTCTTACATAGTAGAGATTGGGATCTGCATCACTCTTGACGAATCCCATCTTTTGCAGGTAGCTGTCAATCCGACCATACTAGGCTCTAGGAGTTTGCTTCCGTCCATATAATGATTTCTTCAATCTGCACACAATTTCTCTGATCATGTGTCTCAAAGCCCTCTGGTTGTTCTATATACACCTCTTCTTCTATCACACCATTCAAGAATGTTGTCTTGACGTCCATCTGGTGAATTTCCCATCCCATCTGCGCAACAAGGGATATCATGGACCTGATAGATGTGTATCTTGCTACAAGGGTGAAGGTTTCTTCATAGTCTATTCCTTCCTTCTGAGCATACCCCTTAGCCACAAACACAACTTTAAATTTCTCGATGCTGCTGTCTGCAACATATTTGATCTTGTAGATCCACTTGGATCCTACAACTGATCTCTCCTGCAGTCTGGGTACTACTTCCCAGACATCATTTGTCATGATGGAACTGTACTCTTCTACCATTGCATCAACCCACACCTGGCGCTGAGATGCTTCCCGAAAATTGGAAGGTTCTACGACTTGAGCAACTAAGGCTTGATACCTTTAAGGCTGCTTACACTGTCTCTTCTCATTTCAGGGAATTCCGACAAAATCCTCTGCATCCTTCAGAATCTTTCTAAGTTCCTACTCGTTCTTCCATTGGTGGTGGGTGGATTTACTGGCTCTCCTTCTTGCAAATCCTCAGGAGGCCCATCCTTTGGATCACTATGCCTTGGAGAGGCAACTGAATTTTTTGCTGGTGGTTGTTGGGGCTGGACCAGAGGCTCTTCCTCTGATTGCATAGCAGAAGGCAGCTCTCGTGATCTTTTGAAGGCTTTCTCCTCCATGAACTTCACATCTCTTCGCACCACTACTTTCTTGCTCTCAGGAATGTAGATGTGATAAGCCTTTGCATTCTCATTGTATCCTACTAAATACCCCTTTTTAGTAGTAATGTCTAGCTTCTTCCTCTTCTCACTGGGTATATGACAGTAAGTTGTACTACCGAAGATCCTAAAGTGACTCACTTCGGGCTTACTGCCGTGAAGACACTTTCTGGCGTGATCTTTCCCAGTACAGTGTGAGGAGTTCTGTTCTAAATGTAGACATTTGTATTTCACGCTTTAGCCCATAGAATTTTGGGCATGTCTTGGTTATACAACATAGCTCTGGTTGCTTAAATAATAGTCTGGTTCTTCCTTTCTGCCACTCCATTTTGTTCGGATTGTATGGAGGTGCCCATTCTTTTTTGATGTCTTCCCCTGCATAGAATTTGGTGAATTCTTTATCTACGTATTCATCTCCATTATTTGATTGCAATACCTTGATCCGCGTCCCTGTCAGATATTCCACCAGAGCCTTAAACTCTTTAAATCGATTGAAAACTTCATCCTTGGTCTTCAAGAAGTAGATCCAGGTTTTCTTGGAATGGTCATCAATGAAGGTGACGAAATATTCGACACCACTAAGAGCTCTAGTGGACATCGACCCGCAGATATCTGAGTGTATTAGATCCAACACACCCTTGGCCCTATTGTTGCTTCTCCGATATGCTGCCTTGGCATATTTCCCCAATATGCACCCCTTGCAGACATCATCCCGTTTGGTGCTCAATTCTGGAAAATTTGTGACAGTCTTTTGGAGAGTTCTCAACGCTCCATGATGCAAGTGCCCCATTCTTCTGTGCCATAGCTCATTGAGGTCTGTTTCATCTATGCTGCCAACTAGTGCCATTGGAGACTCAAGTTGCAACTTGTATAGCTTGTTGCTTCTTACCTCGATCTGTGCCTTCTTCTTCCAACTGGGGTGCTTGACATAGACTCTATTGCCAATAAAGTAAACATATATCTTCGGTTCTGAAGCTGTGACACTAAGAGTAGATTCATCCCCAAACCCGGCACATGCAGTACATTAGTGGCCCGGATTTTGTTTGTTGCCTCGGTATGAAAAACTACGGTACCTCTCCTAATGGGAGTGCACTTTGCTTTATTACCCATGGTTATTTTGAAATTCATCTGCTCTTCTTGGTAGTCGGAAAAACAGTCCCGTACTCCCGTTATGTGAGCAGAGGCTCCGCTGTCAATATACCAGACATCTGAAGACGCAGTGCTCGATACACAAGCAAAATCTTCCTCTAGTCTCGATGCCAAAACGGATACATCGTGTTCCATCTATTGCATCGTTCTTCTTCCCCCTCCTGGAGAACTGCGTGAACCTTTCTGCGCTATTGCTGCAACAGTAGATCTCTGTTCACTGATAGTGCCCCCTCTCTATTATTCATCTCTAGCTCTGATACCATGTGAAAATTTACAAACAGTTGCAGTGATAGATTTATTTCTCCTACTTATTATTTCAATAAGTTATTATTCAGAAATCTTCCGGCAAATATCGAAATAAATACTACTGCAACATTCACAATTATATATGCAAGAGAAATAAACAACAGAGAACATAAGCACAAGAATCAATCACATGTACACAGTTATTTTTGGACAATTATCCCCGGAAAAACTTAATGTGGGAAAACCGGTGTAGCAGATGAGGGTTTTATTAATTCTTCAGCAAATGATATGTTAAATTGGACAACTAGGTCCAAACTCCATGTTGTGATGCTCAGATGAAGACACCAATATTTTTATTGGGTTCCTCTTTCGGAGAGGTGCAAGATTGATCTAAAGATCATCTTGATCTGATGAGCAGAACATTTATTTTGAATTTATTTTTAATACTTTCAAAATATGTTCAGGTCGGCCTTAAGGTTTTACACCCCTAGCAAATGTGTCACACACCCTCAGGGATTGATATAAATAGAGTCAACATCGGAGGACATTTCACTCATCTCATCCTCACACATCCTCTCTCCTCTTTTGATTAGTTCGAGCTCCTTGGAGGCAGTTTTCTATTCACACGTGGGAAAGAAGGACGGAGATATTTTTGCTGCAGCTAGGGTTTCCACGCAGGTTTGACCAGCATTGACTTTGGTCAACGCATGGTCAAAAGGAGCTGATTTTTGGCATAGACTTCAATTTCTAAAGTCCGTACATTTTGGCACAAGAACCGAGGTCAAAGGTTGACCATAGACCGAGCTACGTTGAATTTTACTTTTTCCACATTGACTTTTCTGGGGTTGACTTTGAGTTGACCGTGTGGCTGTTTTGAGGGTTGTTGTGACACATGCTGGGCTGGCTGACCAAGGAGACTTTGCTGGTTGAAGCATCCTGTTGACTGCCGTAACACACCAACACATTTATCTGTTTCTGGTTTGTCTTCTGTTGATCTACTGGTATGTTCTGTCAGCGTTTTACTTGGTTGTTTATGTGATTGCTGTAGTGAAAGTAAAGTTGCATCAAGCATAGAACATCTACATAAATTTACATGGTATCGGAGCTGAGGTGAAGACAAAGTCCTAATTTGTAGCAATCACCGAAGAAGAAAATGGGTTCCACAAACTATGGCTTCAAGGAGGATGACAAATTGATTGGGAAGCTTGACTTCCACGCTTGGAAGATAATATTGGATCTTAAATTGGAAGACCAAGATGTCATGAACTATGTGCAGGGTAAAATGCAAGAACCTCCATCCACTGCTACTGCTGCTGCCAAATCAAAGTACAAGAAGGGGGAGATCAAAGCAAAACTGATGATCAGGTTATCCATTCATAAGACTCTGGTGGCCTACATCTTTGAGCTAGGTACATTCAAAGAGATGTATGATAAGTTGGTCCTCATGTTCAAGGCCAACAATGCAAATCAAGTACTATTATTCAAGAATCAATTGAAGAATCTGAAGAAAGTCAATCATACTTTTTGAAGCTGACCGAGATCAGGAACAATCTGCTAGCTATTGGGGAGACAATAGCTAATCGAGAGATGGTACTCACTGCACTTGGAGGGCTCCCATCCGAATGGTATATGTTCAACACTACCATTCTAAATAATAATGTGATACCTGACTTTGATGAAGTACTATCAAGATGCGTACAAGACGAGACAAGAATGAAGGAGTATGGAAATGAAGGAAATGCTGCCTACGCTGCTCATTCTAGAAAGAAGAACTTTGGTGGTCCAAAGAACAAAGGAAAAGCAGGGGCCCAAGGAAAGAAGGGCAAGTGTTTCACCACAGAAGCAAGTCATCATGCGAGAATTCCCTTTCAGGAAGGATTCTCCCAATGGTGATGACAACAACAACAACCAGAGGAATGAAAATCAAAGGAAAAACAGGCTCAAGGGAAAGAGGAAGACTCCCTCTAACGGTAATGGTCAACCTTTCAAAAGGTCAAGAAACTCTAGGTATGAGGAATCAAATGTTGTTGATAAAAGAGATGAATACATTCTTGTATCTGCCCTCTTTGTTATATCTCCACCTGACACTATGGTTTTCTAACTGATAGATAGTGGTGCCTCAAGGAACATCATTGGGTTCAAGGAATCACTCTTTGATATCGTTGAGAAGGAGATCAATTTGGAAATTATCCTTGGAGATAGTGCCACATATCTCGTTAAAGGGACGGGGACTGCAACCCTCCAGTTGTCTCAAGGACAAGTCCTCAGCTTGCAAGATATACTCTATGTACCAAATTTGAAGAAGAACCTTGTGTCTATATCAGCCATGGAAGACAAAGGTTTCAATGTGGCATTCATTGATGGAAAGGTGCACATGTGGAAGAAGAGCCTCAAGGAAGCTATCATGATTGGGTTTAGAGTTGATACACTCTACCAGGTTGGAGGAATTCCACTGGGAGTGATGACATGTGATACTATGGAACCGGAGGTTTGGACACATTCACTACAAATCCCTTCCCAAAGCAAGGAAGGTGGTGGCAGGGATGCCCGAGTTTTCAAATAATCATGAAGGTGTATGTAAGGGTTGTGCCGAAGGAAAACACACAAGGGGACCTTTCCCCTCAAGTGTCACAAAGACATTCGATGTCTTCAATTGGATCCATTTCGATCTATTTGGTATGTCGGCCCGTGACATCCTTGGGAGGATGTGTGTTATTATTATATGACGTTCAGATGACTCCTTCCGCAAAACTTGGATATACTTCAAATAAAGGACATTTCATGTGGTTCCGTATGTTCAAAGCCTTGGTGGAAAATACGCATGGAAGAAGAACGTCAAGATTTTTGAGAACCGATAATGGCACCGAATATGAGACAAACGCAGTTCAAGGACTTTTGCAGAAGCTGCATCAAGAGGGAGACCACAAATCGAAGTATACCCGAGAAATGGTATTGCCGAATGAAAGAATGGTGACCATTGTGGAAGTCGCTGTACATGTTGCGTGTGACCAGGGTCTACTGAAGTTTCTGTGGGGAGAAGCTGCAAATACTGCTGTGTATATTCAAAACCGATGCCCTCATTCCGCTCTAGACTCCAAAACTCCCGAAGAGGTTTTCACTGGTAAGAAACCTGATGTCTCACATTTTAGAATTTTTGGATGTCCCGTTTATTTTCATGTGCCGAAAGAAAAGAGAAGCAAGCTGGATGCTTTTGGGAAGAAAGGAATGTTTGTGGGCTACAGTGAGACTTCTAAGGCCTATAGAGTCTATGTACCTGGTCAAAGGGAAGTAGAGATATGCCATGATGTCACTTTTGACGAAGATGCTTCCCTGAAGAAAGTAGTGGATCTTCCAAGATCTGAGGAAAATCATGAAGCAAGGCTTGGAAATCAAGAAGAACCGCAGGATGAGACAATGCCTGATGTTGAAGGACCAATGGACCCTATTGATCCACCTCCTTCACTAGGAAAGAGACCATCATGGCTCAGGGACACCCTCGAAGATGCTGAGGGACATGCTGCCCCAAGGGGGACATTCCGAGAAAGCAAGAAGCCGTGTAGATACCAAGGGTATCTGGCTGCCATGAGTACCATTGTACAATCTGAACCTGGATCTTTTGAGGAAGCCGTAAAGCATCAAGTCTAGAAGGATGCTATGCACGAAGAATATGAGTCCATAATGAAGAATGATGTCTGGGATGTGGTTCCAAGACCGAAGGACAAATCAGTTGTCACCGCAAAATGGCTCTACAAGATCAAGCATGGATCCGATGGAAGTGCTGAAAAGTTCAAGGCAAGATTTGTTGCCCGTGGCTTCTCTCAAAAGGAAGGAATAGACTATGATGACATATTTGCACCTATGGCACGATATACCACCATTCGATCAATCATAGCCCTTGCTGCTACGCAAGGATGGAGTCTTCATCAGATGGATGTCAAGACCGCTTTTCTACATGGTGCAATAAAGGAAGAGGTATATGTGGACAACCGGGGGTTCAAAGTCTGTGATCGGGACACCCATGTCCGCAGTTGAAGAAAGCCTCGCTGAAGCAAGCACCCGCAGCTTGGTACGAGAGACAGATAGCTACCGATGAAGTCGCTCACCGTAGTAATGTTGATCCGAACCTTTACTTCAAGGTTGTCAAGGAGAAGCCTTCATTCCGGCGCCGTATGTGGATGACCTCTTCTCGATGTAGGCTAACCCTCTCATTCATCGTTGCAAGAGGGAGAGCTCACCGCCGAGTCTTAGATGAAGGACTCAGGATCGATGCACTATTTCATAGGCTTGGAGGTCCTGGGCAGAGATTTAGCGAGATTTTCCTTTTCAATGAAAATACATATTGTGAAGCTTTTGGAGATTTGCATAGGATCGTAAGTCCGTGGGTTTATTGGTCAAGGAAGCTCAACTTTCCCGCCCGTGGGCGCACCGTTGGGCTCGGCCGGGCTCATGGAGTATTGTCAACTCATAGGGGCCCTGATGTTCTTAGTGACGCCTGTCCAAATATATGTATTGTAGTGAACACTTTGAGTCAATAGATGGTTAAGCCTCATCACTTTGACTGGGTTGGTGCCAAGAATCTTATGAGATATCTTTGAGGCACAATAAACCATGGGCTAAGATACACTGCTGGGAGCATGACACTCCTTGGATATACTGATGCCAATTCGGCTGGCAGTGTGGTGGATTGTAAGAGCACATTGGGATGTCGCTTCAATATTGGTTCTGCTTCGATATCATGGATGAGAAGGAAGTGGAAGTTGGTGGATTTGAGCACCGTGAAAGGTCGAATACGTGCCGAGTATCGCTCGTTGTCAGGACAAGCATACAAAAGCTAGTGAGTCATGGACATGTGTTTGATACTACCGCGATACTGGGATAACCGCAGTGGGGCCGTTGTCCGAGAACTCGTGTCGAAGAATATCAACCCAAGCATATTGATACTGCACACTTTATCCGGGATATGGTACAACGAGGCGCCGTAAGGCTCGATCATATAGGAACTGATGAGCAGGTCGCGGATATTCTCACAAAGCCCCTGGGGAAGGTCAAGTTCTTAACCTTCTGTGAGAGTCTTGGTATCGTGGAATGACCTTGTGATGTGGGTCCTGTTGGACGATGAGCTCTGGGAGCTCTGGGGGGCTTTGGGGATAGCTTTTCAGAGCTATAATCACTCACGGGGCTAGGCTTGCCGAACCTTGTGGTGCTTCTGCTCCACCGTTATGATGTTTGAGTTGGTTCACCTCTCATTATCTGTGCCATGTATGCATCCTACCTATTGAGTTCAGGGCTCATGGGAACTACCTCTCATTTGTCCAGTGAGGTGGGTAAAGCTAGAGACTAGTAGCAAAGACTAATGGAAGCATCAGAGATTGCCGTACTCTCGATCTAGGATGGCACGGTCCAACCACTTGATCTGAGATCAAGTATAGTGAGGTTTCGGACCTCCAACTGACTTCGGGTCAGGAAATCCAACTTCGGGTTGGTACGAGACTCTTTGTGAGTCCTATAGAGGTTTCAGACCTCTGGGCTAAATTTGTCAGCTGGGAATGATGTCTTTGTGACTGGCCCTCTTCTGTTCTGAAATAAAGAGGCCAGCAAAGCAAGTTACGGTGGGATGACGCTCGATGTTTGATTGCACAAGTGGATGGAGTTCTCCCTAGTTGAGAGGGAGTGTTAAATTGGACAACTAGGTCCAAACTCCATGTTGTGATGCTCAGATGAAGACACCAATATTTTTATTAGGTTCCTCTTTAGAGAGGTGCAAGAGTTATCTAAAGATCATCTTGATCCGATGAGAAGAACATTTATTCTGAATTTATTTTTAATACTTTCAAAATATGTGTAGGTCGGCCTTAAGGTTTTACACCCCCAGCAAATGTGTCACACACCCTCAGTGGTTGATATAAAAAGAGTCAACGTTGGAGGACATTTCACTCATCTCATCCTCACATCCTCTCTCCTCTTCTGATTGGTTCGAGCTCCTTGGAGGCAGTTTTTTGTTCACACATGGGAAAGAAGGACAAAGATATTTACGTTGCAACTAGGGTTTCCATGTAGGTTTGACCAGTGTTAACTTTGGTCAACGCATGGTCAAAAGGAGCTGATTTTTGGCATAGACTTCGATTTCTGAAGTTCGTACATTTTGGCACAAGAACCGAGGTCAAAGGTTGACCATACACCGAGTTGCGTTGACTTTTACTTGCTGTTGTTCTGCTTTGACTTTTCTAGGGTTGACTTTGAGTTAACCGTGTGGCTGTTTTGAGGGTTGTTGTGACACATGCTGGGCTGGCTGACCAAGGAGACTTTGCTGGTTGAAGCATCCTGTTGACTGTCGTAACGCACCAACACATTTATTTGTTTCTGGTTTGTCTTCTGTTGATCTACTGGTATGTTCTATCAAAGTTTTACTTAGTTGTTTATGTGATTGCTGTAGTGAAAGTAAAGTTGCATCAAGCATAGAACATCTACATAAATTTACAATCTTTACAGGGAAAATATATGGCAGATAAATTCTAAACCACCTGAGACTGGATTTGTAGCTTACTCGGACAATTCTCTGACACCCAAAACAGCCCCTGCATGCCCTCGCGTCACTCTGCGTGACTCTCTGCGCAGTCCCAACGCTGGATTGCATGAATCTGTGTGGAGACTTTGTGGGGTCTTTGCGCTGCAGCCTCAAGCTACCTCCAGTGACCAACTGCTACCCTCTGACCTTGATCTTGATCACCCCTGACCTCCTCCTTCTGCTTCTGCAACTTCTCGCCCTGCAACTCTCCCACTAAGATAGAATTCTACGTCAGAATGGATCTCCTTCGGGTATTGAGTGTATGCTCGGCTTATCTTTTAAGTGACCCTCAAGCCTTCTTTTATAATCTTCCTATTGGAGAACCAACGACCCAGATTAAAAGATTAATAAATGGCTAAGATTAAAACTTGACTTGATCCACGTTTTCTAGAAGATTCACACTGACTTATTAATACGCTTTAATTATTTCATTTCCCTAAGTTTAGACTTAGGGTCTTCATTAAAACAATTAATTATTTTAATAAGTCTTGGACCGAGTGGAATTTCCACAAACTGTTTCTGGGTACTTTGGAATGATGTTGTCCAAGCCTCCTTGCAAAGTTTGAGACTTGGAACACTTCCGGATGTTACAAAAATCAACAGTTTTCTGACATCAAGCAAAGCAAAGAACCTGAAACTTAATAGAAGTTAAAAGCTGTGTACTAGTTACAAATATATGAAAAGTGAAGATGATTCAGTCTCCAATGGTTGAATAAGCAACAAGAAGTAAAAATTAGAGACCGAGTTCTCCAGTACTAGTTCAGGAAAGTGCAGGTTGGTGCGGAAGAGAAGGATCATTGTTGGAGGCAGTCAATGAAGAAATAACAAGGCCATGGATGCATTCATAGGTCAAGGGTCTAAGTCTTAGTTATGGTACTTGTCATTTGAAGATCTATCAGAAGAATTTCTTACGAGTTTTCCTCTTCGAGAGGGAGAGGTTTTTCCCTGTATCTAGGAGCCTAATTTTCGTGTCTCATGTATTTTGATAATTGACTTGATGAAAGACTAAATAAACTAAGGAAGAGAAGGCATAAGTAGATCAAGTAAGCTCACAAGTAATTATCAAGAAGAGAATTTGAATTAATCTCCGACTCCTAAAATTCTCAACAAGTCCTAGTATTTTCTATCGAGTCTTTGTAAAAGTGATTTGGTAATAGTTTTAGTTAATAGGCTAAATTATTTTATTACAAATCACTTGGTCTACTAGATCATAATTTGAGTTGCAGAATTGGGTAAATAATTGAGGGTCTATAACGATTGTGTGTTTTCCTTTCATGGGTTAAATGTAATTATCTTATGTAAATAATATTTTAACTATGGTGCTAAAATATTAGAGGGATGAAAAAAATTAATAATCCCTTCATGTGTCAATTAATTAATTTTTTTGGTAAAAATAAATTAAGAATCCTAAGCCATAAATTTAATTAATGTGAGTGAAAATTAAGTCTTAGGAAAAATAAATTTTCCAAATAAAAAAAATCATGGATTTTAGAGAAATTAATTTTTGGAGGTCCTCCACCAAAGGAATATTGAAAATATCAAGAAATTTTGGACCCTTGGTCCTTGGTGGTTAAGTCGAAGTCAATTTTTTGAGGAAATTAACTCAAAATAATTAATTTTGAATTAATTAAAAATGAATTAAAAGAAAAATTCGATTTTTTCTCAAAAATAAATTATTTCGACAGTGATGATTAAAAGATAATTAAATATTTATCAACGGTCAAGATTACTTTAATGGGGATCACGCCAGCCGTTTGGAGAATTTATCTATAAATTAGAGGTCATTTGTCATTCAAAGCATCTAATCATTGAGTCGTGTACTTGCTCTTGAAGCTCTCGTGTAAGCTTTTTTGGAATAATCAAAACGCAAAGTCTTTAGGTTTACATTGATGGTGGTGTTCCTCTCTTGCATCTTATGGTAACATTGTTTTTAATGTTTTGCTGATATTATTTTTAAGTTGCAGGGTAATAGTCTTCATGGATTAATCTATTGCACAGGTATAGGGTGTTGGGTTTAAAATAACATTTTAATTTGATTTAGTAGATATCTCTAATTCTTGAAAAGTTACATCACTATTTTACGTCTGTATTAATCTGACAGTTTAATATGAAGTGAGCAGAAATCATTTGAATTTATAAAATTGGGCATTTGGGGAAGTCCTCCGCTAGACTAGCTAACTCCTAAGGCATAGGATTTGAAGAGCATTCCTGATCTAAATTCCTAGACTAATCTTACGAATTTCTCTTGCACGGTTTTCTGGGCTAGTACCTCATTTAAAAATTATCGCTTTTCTATAAACTGTATTCAATAGATAGATTTGGCTAGAAAGAGCTCATATCTACAGATTTGGGAGTGGAGTTGGACTCATACTCCTCATATATGGTAGATCTATATTTTAATTTTATAGATCTGAAATCTTTGTAGAATAATTTTAAATTTCTAACCTCTGTTTGCAGCCCGGGTTTTTGGATTTTTTGGATTTTGTTTTAAATTTTAAATTTTGGGGTTTTTAGCATACTTGTAAATATTTTTTAGATTTATTTTATAAATAATTTATTTGATTTCAAAATTGTAACTATTTATTTGATTTAAATTTTAATTTTATAGTTTTAATTTTTTAATTAGATTTAAATTTTAATTTTCACTTGTAAAGTTTTTATCCCACATTTAAAAATTGAAAATAGTTTTTCTAATTTGTGTCTATATATACTAACTCTTCACCTTGTATTTTCTATTATGAAAATAATTTCGCTAACTCATTGCATTTTAAAGTTCCTTTTTGTATATATAATTTCTTGGGTTTTTATTTTATTTTTATTTTAAACCTGTAAATTATTTTTGGTTAGCCCTTATACTTGCATTTTATTTTAATTTGTAAATATATTCTAACCCTTTGTATTTTTTCTTTCTTTTGTATATAATTATCTTAAAGCTTTGATTTACTTATGAACGTTGTAATAAATTTATGAATAATTTTGTGAATAACCTTCTAACTCTTGCGAACTTAAGATCCAAGCATTAATACTTGCATTTTTAATCTGCATCCTAATTTTCATCTCTTAAATCGCAACAACATTATATGCTTAATTAATCTTGCAATTTTGGGCTTAAAGTTAATCATAAGTAGAATATAATTTCTCTCATTAAAGCATTGCATTGACATTTTGCATCTCATGTTACATTTGATCATTATAACTAGAATTATGGGCTTACTTTATAATTGCAAGCTTGTTTTATTCTTTTGTAAATTATATTTACTTGCAAATTGTTCATAAACTATTTATTGCTCATATTTCTGGTTGTCTTGATCTATCCTACTAACATCTTTCTTGGAGCATTGCTTATTTAGCAACTTGAAACTTTGCATCGTTTAGTGGGTTATGTATATATATATATATATATATATTGAGTTGTCTTGATCTATCCTACTAACATCTTTCTTGGAGCATTGCTTATTTAGCAACTTGAAACTTTGCACATTTATGCAAGTGATATATATATATTTTGAGCATTGTTCATAAGGCATTGGTCTATATTTGTTAATTTTGTTATTGCCTCAATATCTTAAAATGATTCATCTTGTTAAGACACACTTTTCTCATTTAATTAACACACTTGCTAACTAATTCTAATTTAAGTTGCTTAGAGAGGTAGTGATCTTTCCCTGAGTCTCCTAGGACTTGTTCCAGCAAGTTTTCCTGTTGTCATCATCTTAAGGGACTACCCCCCTTGAATTAACTAGGAGAGAGTCTAAACAGAGTGAGTAGGGATCAAAGTGACAACTCCTAATCTGAGTGTTGCGCCCTAGGTGTACACTTTGGGTGATAATAGGTCCAAAAACTAAAACAAGGATACTAAGTAGGTGATCTCGTTTTGATTGATAAGAGCCCCATCCCTGTTAGGATCCATGGAAAAGTAGGTGTTGGTTACTTCTATATTGCTAAACTTCGTGGTGAACTCTTACCTTCATCGGTGAGCAGAAGCCACCTTAATTTCTTTGATTGAAACTAATTTAATTATGCATCTTAGTTAGTTGCATTGCATATTGTGCGAGCATTCTAACACCCTACATTTTCATATTGTTGTGTTTCATTATAGATTAATTTGCATCTAGATAAAAAAAAATTTGTATGGATTTTTATCATAATATAAAACAAGGGTGATAATCTACACCTAGTGCACATGCCGCCAAACAATTTGACTTGGATGTACATGTTACAAGTGTGCGAGCCCAGGGATTATTGGAGTTTTCATGGACTCCACATTCAAGCATATTGATCATGCGCTCTATGATGAGCTCATGTCCCCAAGTTGGAGCCAAATGTTACCTACCAAAATGGGTAACCCCATAGGAGAAAAATTTTCTCCTACATTTGATAGCCAACTGAAGAGCAACTAGCCAGCCAACCTCCCTTGATAGCCACTATTTGACAATGATATTCCATGTGCCTCAGCCATTTGCATCAATCATGTACCTCTCACCATTTGGAAATTAATACTTGCATGAAGGTAGGTTGTTACTTAAAAGGTACTTTGATCATTTTGCATTCAGGTGCTGATACTTTTTTGTTTTGGGCATTTAGTATGGATAAAGGGTTGATATTGTAGATTAAATGATCTTGACTATAAATCTATTCTCTCACCTTTTCAAGGGGGGGTTAATCTTTAGCCCTAGTCCAATGGGACCTCCCTTGAGTCCTTGTGGTTATAGGAGGGGCAGTACTTGGAAAACACTGATTGAGATAACGTATTCATTATCCCTTATACCATACTTGACACTTTTCATCACACATTACAAGCCCTATATACCAAATCCATTCTTTAGGTCTAATTTGTCATGAGCTCTACTCTCCTCACTGGCCATCACCTGTTTCCTAAGCACATGATTCTCCTTACATCAAAAGGAACCCTTGCATGTCCCAACTGTTGATTTTGGGGTAGCATCAGATGTGCTCTAAGTCTCAAATTTTGTGGAGAGGCTTAGACACATGTATTCCAGATAATCCAGAAATTGTTTGGTGAAATTACACCCAGATTGTATTCTATAGAAATAATTAATTATTTTTAAATGGACCCTAAGTCTGAACTTAGGAAAATAAAGTAATTAAAGTGAATTAATAGAATATGGGTATGAATGTTCTAGAAAGGGTGGATCATGTCAAAACTTAATCTTAACTGTTGATTAGAGATCTAACCTGGGCTGTTGAAGTCTCAACGAGAAGACTATAAGAATGTCTTGAAGGGTCATTTGGAAAACACATTTGGCGGAGATCAAAGATTGATTTCATTAGTGAGTAGTGCTCAGGAAGAAAATTTGATCGTGAGATCTTTTGCAGAGAGGGGTAGTAATTTCGGTTGGAAGGAATCCTGAGCTGAAGAGTGCACAGTAGAAGAGACAGAGAGAGCCACAGTAGCAGCGCAGAGCCAGTGATGCATTGCTTACGCAGTCACTGTGTAGAGGCCGAAGGGAAGTCGTTTTCCTGCTAAGGAGACAATGTTGGGCCAATGCCTGATCCCAGAGAGATTTTCTGGAGGCCAGAAAGCCTCAGTTTCCAGCCAGTAGAGAGACTAGCGTAGAGGCAGAGGGTAGCCATCTTTGTGACGCAGAGACTACGCAGAGGCAACGCAGGGCAGTCTAGTTTGGGTATCTTGATTTACTTCTCCTACTTGTTTGATTTAATTAACAAGTTATTTTCTGAATATTCAGTAAAATATCAAAGAAAACACAACTGCAGCCTACACATACATACAGATCATTTACTGAAGCATAACGCACACGTGACAAAGGACAATATTTTTTGGACAATGTCCCGAGAAAAACCCAATGCGAGAAAATTGGCGCAACAAATCTTAGAGGGTTTGTTTATTAAATATAATATTTGAATACAATC